>PVHP010020910.1:0-30058 GCA_004024765.1 Zapus hudsonius | reverse complement strand
GCAGCCTGTTCTGTGCTCCCCTGCAGAGCGGAGAGCTGCCGGGAACCAGCGGCGGTTTTGGAGCTGGGGAGCGACTGGACGGCCCCAAACTTGGGCCTGTATTGCAGACAGACCCCAAACCTCCGTGGCCCAGCCCAAGCCGATGCCGAGGAGAGGCCCGGTACCCGGGTCTCAGTCCTGCAATGAAACCTCCGCCGCCGCGGAGAGCCTGGATTCCGCCCCGGGGGATAATGGCGGGAGCCAGTGGGGGCGGGAGGGCTAGGCCTTCTGTTCCACAGGGGAGCAGAGAACTGCTCCCGAACCCCGTCTGCTGCAGCCGAGGGGTTCGGGAGGGAGGGAGAGTCCGAACTCGGGTTCGGCCGGTGTCCACAGCCTGGATACCAGTTGAGAGGAGTCAAACCTTTCGGAGAGTCCTGGCGAAGTTGTTACTCGGTCACCATCTTCTGTTCTTTAGGTTTTGTTTGTTTGTTTTTCTTGTTTTTGTTTGAGACAGGGTCTTTGTAACCTAACCTGGCCTTGAACCTGCAATCTTCAGCTTCTCAAGTGGGTTTATAGATATGTACCACCCTGCCTAACTCAGACTGAATAATTGATATTATATTGATCCATTTTAAAGCTCACATTTTACACCTCTACCTCCATTGTGATGGTTAGGTTTTGTTGTCAACTTAATCTTTTTAATTATCTTGGGTGGGTCTCTGGGGATGTTCACAGAAAAGCAGCCTCTCAGTAGGGGGCAGGATGTAAAGAAGCTCAAAGAAGCTAGAAATAAACATCCTTTCCTGTGTGGGCAGTGCAGGAAGGAAATTCCAGAGACTCAGGAAGCCATTAAGTCTGGGGAAGGGTTGTAAGACCTCACCCTAAGGCTATATAAAGGGGAAGAAATTCTCTCCTTGGCCCTCCTGCCTGTTCTGTGTTCTCTGTGTGTGGTGTAGGTGATGGGTTTTTCTCTCTGCTGGGACCTGTGAAAGAGGGCCAGCCTCTTTCACTATTACAGAACTTCCTCTCAATATGTAGTTTCCATAAATACTTTCCTCCCCCAAATTATGCCTGGTTTGAAGATTCATCCCAGCAGCATGTGGCTGACTATGACAGATTTGTTACCAGGAGTGGGGTGATTCACTGAGATGAATCTGACCATGTGGATTTTGATATTCTGGAACTTGTGTGCTGGAGGAATGGACATGGACTTGGTACTTGCAACTGAAGATGTCTTCCAGAGTGGTAAGCCAAGTTTTATAAACTATTCTGGTGAGGATTTGGAAATGCTCATTGCAGAGAGAATTGCACTTGGAGGTTTGGCTTGCGAACTTTATATGGGGAAGGAGAGATTGCAGAAAACCTTAATAGAAGTGTGTGCATGAGTCAAGGGGTGATGCGTCCTACTTCCCATGCCCAGAGAATTGGACCAAAGTTAAATTAAATAATGGACTGTGTGCTTGGCTATGGATATGAGACTGAGAATTTAAGATTTGAAGTTGGAAAAATCTCAAAGTAAGTTTAATTTACTGGCAGAGACTGGCTTTTGATTATGGCCCAACTGCTTTACACTGAAACAATGAAGAGATGCCTGAGGTGTTTCCACCCAGGAAGGACAGAAAGATGGACTGTGCAAACTCTTTGGAAAGGAAATCGCTGAAAGGAACCTGCTCTTCAAAGTCACGTCTATTTTGTCCCTGGATTAGCAACATAGCTCTGTCCTGCATACCTGGTATTGCCTTTGGAAGCATGAGAAATGCATGCATGGAATGGGTCATGAAGTGCAGACGGTTCCAGGAGCCACTGCTGAGATGCGGTATTTGGAACAGGGCATGAAGTCCCTGATTAGTGAAGCCATTGGAAGGTGGACCATGGTTTGCAATGGAGACCCGAAGATATTTTGGATATACCAAGACTTTTTAAGGGCTACCATGGAGCGCTGTTGGCTCAGGATGGAAGTTTTCCCCAGCTACACAGCTAAGCGGGAGGGACAATATTGGAAAATCCAGAGACTGACAGTCACTGGTTGTGCTATGGGACTTAAACTGCAGATATGAATGTTTGCTAATGTTTGTTGAGTTTGCATTGGCCCAGTCTTTCCTTGTTATGCCTCATAGCAGTTGGAAATGTTTTCTCTGTGCCATTATATGTTAAAAGCATGTAACTTGTTTTGGTTTACAAAACTCTCAGTTCAGGAACCTTGCCTTATGTTGGGGGGAGATTACATGTTTGCGGTTGTATGTGGGAGAGTTATATAATTTTAGTTGGAATTATTATCTTGTTAATGTCTTCATTTAGGAATTAAGCATGATGTAAGGATATATGGTTTGATGTCAAGTTGACAAGGGGTGGACTTGTGATGGCTAGGGTTTGTTGTCAACTTGGATCTTTTTAATTATCTTTGATGGGTTTTTGATGTTTATCATGCAAAGGCAGCCCTCTCAGCAGGGGGAGAATGTAAAGAAGCTAGAAGTAAACATCCTTTCCTGTGTGGGCAGTGCAGAAAGGAAATTCCAGAAACTCAGGAAGCAATTAAGTCTGAGGAAGGGTTGTAAGACCCTACCCTAAGGCTATATAAAAGGGAAGAAATTCTCTTCTTGCCCCTCCTGCCTGTTCCTTGTTTTGTGTGTGTGGTGTTGATGATGGGTTTTCTCTCTGCTCAGACCCCCACCTTCTGCAGGGCTGCCCTGTCTACTGTTTGCTCCCCAGGGCAGAAAGAACAGTCTCCAGTAGTACTGGGCTTTTAGCAGCCCTGTCCCTGGAAATGCCAGTAGAAGGGAAGCATGCAGGTGGTTTATCCATCTGTGGCTGCTGCAGTTTGCCTTGCTTTGTTTTCAGCAGCTGCCATTGACCTTAGTTGTAGTCAGTTGGCGGGGTCTGCTGCGGGAGCATCTGTGATGGACTGAGTCAGACATCCCCAGAAGCTCATGGGTTTGGATGCTTGGTTCTCACCTGCTGGTGAATTGGAAAGTAGAGCCTTGCTGGAAGAGGTGTGTCATTGGGGGAGGGCTTAAGGCTGTTATGACACCCACCCCTTGCCATAGATCAGCTCACTCTCCTGCTGCTGTTGTCCACCTGCTGTGGCAGAGGTGATGTCCAGCCTCTGCTCATGCCATGCTTTCCTCGGGCCTGGTGACCCCTCAATGGCCCTTGTTGCTGTCAGTCTACTCGGGCTTCCTAGACGCAGATTCTGGGACAGAGTTGGGGAGCCTGGGTTCTCCTCATGTTTTGTTGTTTTGTCCTTTATTCTACAAGCACTTAAGTGCTTGTGACGCTTCTGCCCAGTCACTTGGAAGGTGCAGGGACACACAGATGCACAGAGCACATCCCAACTTCGCAGGCTCGTTTCCCTGCTTTAGGGTCTCAGAAACCATCCTATTTCAAGCAAGGCTGGGTACTTCGTTTAGTGGGGGCATGCTAGCAGGTGTAAGGGCCTGGGCTTCATCCCCGACACTTACATGAATAATCAACAAAATGTATAAGCAACCATTGATGGGGGATGTAGAATATGATAGAAAGAAAATTCTGTTGACTCTTGGCATGGGGACGTCACACAGCTCAAGAACGTGAAAAACCAAGTTGGAATGTGCTGCCTGATTTCATTGCACCCCTACTGTGATGGTTAGGTTTGTCAACTTGACCAATGTAAGAATTGGCCAGGTCTCCGAGCCTGCCTCCAGGAAGGATTGACAAATTCCTTTTGGGATTTTGGAGAAGACTTGTGATGGTTAAGTTTGTCAACTTGATCTAATCCATAGTAATCTTGGGTGGGTCTCTTGAGTTTGCATGCAGGAAGGATTGACAAAATCCTTTTGGGATTTTGGAGAAGGCAGGAGTTCCTTTCTCCAGAGTGAGCTCTTTCACCAGTGGGTGGACCATCCAGAAGGAGACTAATATAAGGAAGCTTAGGGGGAAGGAGACGCTCTTCCTTCCTCCCCCGGCTGCTGGTGCTTGTTCGTGACTTGCACTCGCATCCTGCTCTCTTACCCTTCCTGGACATTGGAACCCAGTTTCCTAGGCCTCACATTATGGACTGTCAGCTGCTGCTCCCCAGGGAACCATCAGGCCTTCTGGGCTGGATTGGGACTGCTGAGACATGCAGCCACATGGACTGAACAGCTACTGATTCCTTCACCTGTGGACCTACAGACTGCTATTGTTGGACTGTCATAAACTACCCCAATAAATTCCCTTTTATTATAATCCATTCTATCAACTCTGTTTCCTCTAGAGAACCCTAACACACCTACTTTACCCCCACCTTGCCCACCTGATTTCACCCCATCATGCCCACTCCCCTCACTGCCCAGCTAACCAGAGTGCTGAACCCTCTGGTGGGTATTCTCTTCCCCAGGCATGCTCCATTCTGTCACCAGGAGCAGCTTGTGTTCCACATCTGATAGGTGTCGAGATAGGAGGCCCTCTTACCTCAGTGTAGGGACGGCCTTTTCAGGGGTTCTGGCCCTAGCCACACACTGGTGGGCTTGTATGGAGACCCCCTTTCACCCTGCTTTCTCATGTTCGTGCCAAGAGCATTTTGTCACAAAATCCTTATTTCTAGGTCTGCTCTTTTGAGAATTTCATCCCCCAAAGCGTTTCCATCAGATTGAGGTTGTATAGTTTCACTCCAAAGGCACAATGAACACGTTTTATAGGCAGTTACTGTGCCAGGCATGGGGAGACCAGGGAGATGGCTGTGTCCCCAGGTAAGTGGGTGGAGATGTAAATATTAGTTTCTTGGGAGTCCCAGTCCACAGGGTCAGGGGAGAGTGGGCTTGTTTAGTGAAAGATGGCCATGTAAAATGAATCCCGAGGGTCTGACTTGGGCATCTGGGACCCTCACCTTCAACTTCTCAGACATCCTTTAATGCCCAAAGGTCTATGTGTCAAAAGCCTAACAAAATATTTTTACTTTAAAAAAAACTTATTTATTTATTAGAGAGAGAGAGACAAAGGCAGATAGATAGATGGGGGGGAGAGAGACACATGCACCACCTTGTGTATCTGGCTTTTATGTGAGTACTGGGGAATCGAACTTGGTCCTTCTGCTTGTAGGCAAATGCCTTAACCACTAAACCATCTCTTCAGCCCCCAACAAAATATTTTTGCCCAAAGATAAAATAGCTGTATAACATTTTTCTGGGCTGGTTTAAAATTTTTCTTTCCCCTTAAATTATGAGTGTGGCCCTCCAGTGACCATAGGAGCTGAGTTCAGTGCTCTGACTCTCTTCTTGAGTACACATGGACATCGACTTGCCTTTCTCTCCTGAGGATCCATGAAAATGTGGATCTATCTTAGGTGCTCAGTGATTGTTTATGGACAATGGGAAAAGGGATGGGTGGCTGTCATCAAGAGAATGATTTTGTTTTCATATGGAAGATGGGGAAGCCAGATGAATGAAATGAAATGAAATGAAACTGGGTACAGTTTTCATTTTGGATGATCTTCTAGGGGGGGTTGATATGTATCTTTTACTTATATTTCTTTCTTTTTATTGGTCATTTGTGACAGGCTCAACCAATGGACAACCCCACCTTCTTTTGTTCACCTTTTTGATTTTTAAGAAAAGTTATGATTCTTACTTTTACCAGTGAAACAATTCCTATAAGAAATGCAGTCAGATGCTAACAACCTACTTCCAAGAAGTACCTACCTGGAGCAAGCAGATAGGCCGGCAGAGCTGCTGGGTTGCATCCACTGGACCAGGGGCTCTGAGCTTGGCAGGAGCTGCCCATGAGCAATGAATCCAGAGAGCTGGCCGGTTAGAGCCCTAGTTTCCCTAATGTGGTCTGGGTGAACAGACAGCCCAGGTGGGAAGTGTGAGACTTGGGATTTCTGACTGTACTGAGGCAGAGGTAGGAGGGTCACTGTGAGTTCTAGGCCACCCTGAGACTATATAATGAATCCCAGGACAGCTTAGGCTGAGACCCTACCTCAAAAACCATTTGGCTGAATGCAGAAATCAGGTATGAAGGGCGTTCTAGCTTTCTTCTCCAATGCTCCGGCCAAAGCTGTTCCTTAAACATAAACCCAAGCACACCGCATTGTACTTCCCTGAGTCAAGCGAGCCCCAGGTCTCCATTCCACAGTTCCTGGTCCCTCTAAGCTGGTTTGCTACTTGCCTGGTTTTATTCCATGTGCTCTCACTGGGGCAGACACAGGGGAGATGACCCCATGGCCCTGACTACAATTCTCCACCTGCCTTTGCTGCACACCCCTGCCTTTGCTGCACGCCCCTCCCTCTGCTCATCCCTGGCCTGTCCCCTGGCTATTCTGGATTCTTGCTATGGGTCTTGGTGCAGCTGTCTACATCGTCTCAATGCTCCTGGAGCTTAATCTCTCCTGGATTTTTGCCCACACACACATTACTTTCTCAGCCACACTCCATCACCCTGACTATCCATTTCTTTTCACTTTTATAATTTACATATTTGTCTGTTTCTTCCATTCTTGGGAAGTGCCACTCCATGAAAGCAGGTATTTTTTTTCTTCCTCAGATAGCATCAGGACTTAAGATAGTGAGTGGCACATAAAAGTTACTCAAAAGGTGTTTGTTGAGTCCTAAATGACAACTGTGCCTCGCAGCCAGGAAATGGGGCAAGCTTCACCGTCTGGGTTACTGCTTGTGAATGTATCAGCTGGGAACATGTGGCCGACTCAATTTTCCAGTTGCAAGGGAAGCTAGCTCTCAGGACTCGCCACCACCTTTGGAGAAAGCCAGAGCAGCTTATGGTGGGGATTGTAGGGGAAAGATCCAAGGCCCCAAGTTACATAACCGAATGCTGGGGTGGGGGCAGGAATAATGGGGTCTTATGGAAAATGGAGAGCTGAGAGGCTGCCAGGGCCACTCAGGAGCCTGATCTTCAGGTGGCGCTTCATTCTAAAATGACTCCATCTGCCAGCTCAGGGCTCCATTGAGCAGAGCCTTACTCCTTCCGGTCGTTCTCCAGGCCTTGTGACTTGTCAGGTCGCAGGTGTTCACTGACCATCTTTGGTTGGTAGGAACTTCACTCCAGTCACATCACCATCCCTTTGAGATGGCAGAAATAGCTCCCGGAAGCTCACATGCTTATCTTGCATATAGCTGCACTCTTAAAGGAGGAAGTCACAGGCTTTCTATGGTCCAAGTTTAGAGATTGTGAGAGTGAGCGATTCCTTGGTCTGGTTCAGGTGTCCACCTCTGACATACCTGGTTTTGCTGAAGGATGAACTCAGAAAAGCGAGCAGCTGCTACATGAGCTGCCTGGTTGGGTTCTCAGAAGCCGTAAACAATGGATGTTTACTAACATACGTTACTATATTCCTTGTGGAAATTTTTATATTTAACCAACATGCAAATATAGAAATGTAAATGTCTGGCATAATCCATTAAGATAATTTGCCTTTTGGGATACTTTAAATGACATCCCAGATTCAGTGTATAGTAGAAACAGTAAGCTAGCATGTCACCAATGATTGATTTTGTATTGGCCAACATGTTCCTAATGAAATAGTTGCTTTTAATAATATGGAGGAGCTAATATGAACTAAAAGTGTAGTCCAGAGAACCAGTTTAAGGGCTTAAACATGATTTCAGCACAATTAACCCTCAAGACTCTGGATGCAGATTATCTTCATTTGTAGAAATGAAACTGAGTCATAGGAAAAGTAAGCAACATAGCGCAGATTCCAGAGCTGGAAGGAGCTGTGCAGCGGCCAAGGACAGCCGCCTCACTACAGGCCTGCCCTCTACCTCAGTTGTGATCTGAGGCTTCAAACATGCAACTTGCTGAACAACTTAATCATTTAATATTAAACACGAAGTTCCAAAGGATCCTTTGCTGAAATATCAGTAGAAAGAATAAGTAAGGAATTCAGAGTTCACGGGAGGCTCCCACTGGTGACAGATCCACAGACTCCAGCATACCATCTCTGCCACAGGAAAGACATTTTGTAAAAGGCTTCTTGCCAGAGGACACTAGTGACACAAAATGAGAAATGAGATTAAGTTCCAGCACACATTCAGCCTGCTCAGCGCTCACTGGAGGAGCCAAGCAGAAGCTGAGCTCTGAGCTTATGTTTATGTTGGAGCATACATTGTGGGAAGTTGTGGAAGTGAAGCACATTTCTAGTGTATTATGTATGTGTGTTGTTGGTAACTGCAGCTTTGGGGATAACATTTTTTTTTGCATTTAAATTGACAGCTGCTGTTTGGAGATTTGGGTGCTTACTCTAATTAAAGGAACTGATTGCAGTCAGGAAAATTGAATTTAGGGAACAGAAATTTGGTACAGTGTATATCCCAGTTTGTCCATGATTAAATCAAGATTAGGAATCATTTTGTTTCACCTGCTGAATTGGCAGATATTAAAAAAATAGTTTTGGCAAAGATTGAGTGGAAATGTTGCAAGGACTGATGGGAATATAAACTGTAGTCAGCTCTAAGCTACACCACTTGGATCAAGAGGGGCATATGTCTCATGGCTGTTTTCATCCCCGACCCTGAAATCCCATAGGAATTCAGGTCAAGATCTGTATTCAAGAATGTCCACACTCATTCTGTTAACAGTAGCAAACTACAAAGAGCTAAAACACCTATTTGAAAAGTTATGTTTTAAAAAGTATTTTTCCTTATTTTGCACGTGCTGTGTGGAGTAACGTGTGCGGTTCATGTGATGTCATGGGTGTGCAGATGCACATGCCCCGTGGACATGTGTACAGAGGCCAGAGGATGCTAGGTGCCTCTTATCTCATCCATTATTTCCTTGAGATGGGGATCCTCCAGACCTGCCTCCCCTCACTGCTGTAACATCTCCCCAGTTCCAAAGTATGTGTTCTTATCCTGTGGCTAAGTAGTATATGTGCTGTGGGTATGTGCATGCGTGCGGATGGGTGTGCCTCATGCACACACGCATGGGAGGCCAGAGAAGTTGGGTGCCCTCTATCATTCTTCCACATGGTCTCCTGGAGATGGAGTTTCTCTCTAAACCTAGAGCTGCTGTTTTTGCAAGTTCCAGTGATTCTCCTGTCTCTCCTCCCCAAAGGGCTGGGAACCAAGCTTTTGTGACATGCCCAGCTTTCTATGTGGGTACAGGGGGAACAAACTCAGGGCAAACCAAGCCCTCATGCTTGTAGCAAGCACTGTTACCGATTGAGTCATTTCCCCAGCTCCATCTTCAAAGTATTTTAGAGACCCAGTAATAAAAAGTGTGGGAGGGGGAGAAGAGGTTAAAATCTACATTTAGGTAGCTATATCAAAATCACAATTTTATCTTTATCTATGCTCATCTAGGCAGTTTTAAATCTGTAATTTTTAAATTACATTTTCTGCTCCATTAATTATTCAAGTGGGGATATAAATACATTCAAGAATGTGTAACATACACTGATTTTAAATGCAGAACACCAAAGTCTATGTATGTTCACATCCCGAAGAAGTCATACTATTAATCAAAGTTTCCTCATTGGGATGGTTTGGATCAGGTGTTCCCCATATACCCATGCGTTTTGTATACTTGGTCGCCAGTTGATGCCAACTTGGGAGGTGAAGCCTTTCTGGAAGAGGTATGTTGTGGGGTGGACTTTGGCCAGCTGCCCATTGCCAGAGTTCTGCTCACTCAACTGCTGTTTTCCACCTGCTGTGGCAGAGCCCTTCCATCATGGAGCTTCCCCTCGAGATTATAAGCCAAAATAATGATTAAAAAAACCCCCACTTTCCTTCTGTCAGCTGCTTTTGGTCATTTCCTTTATCCTAGTAATTGGAAGGTAACTAACACATTCTTTCCTAGTAATTCCCACTTTCCTGACTATGGTGAGTTGTGATGGTTAAATTCTGTTGTAAATTTGCTCAGATTAGGAATGAAGTCACACTTCTTGGGCAGGTCTGTGAGATCGTTTAGCTGAGGGATGTGGTCTGTCCTCCAGAGTGGGCGGCCCTTCTGGTGGGGGCTATTTGGAGAGGCTCTAAAAGAACACAGCCCCCTTGCTAGCCTGGCTGCCCTTGCTGCCGAGTGCTGTTTTAGCTGGTTGCCCTCGCTACTCATTCTTACCCGCATCCACCCTGTTTCAGGTATCGTTCACCGATAGTGGAACTGAGTTTATCGGCCTTCCAATGTGGACTGAAGACCAGAGGCTCTCCAGGAGTCCTCCTGGGCGTCAGTGCCAGAGTGAGATTCCCAGCATCATGGACACAGCAGCTACCAGGTTCTCTGACACTCAAGCCTGAAGACATCCATTGATGGGACTCTCCAGCTGTATTCTGTAAACTAGTCCAATAGTCTCTTTATGATACAAATTTATTCTATCATTCATTTCCTCTAGAGTACTCTTAACATTGTTAGTTTTGTCTGTTTTTGACATCATATCATGTCATTATGCATCTACTTTGTATTGTGTCTGGCTTAATTTGTACAACATGCTGCCTGTGAGATTCAGCTATTTTGTATGGCTTGCTCATTATTTTTTTATTTATTGCCTCTAAGTACTTAATTGTATGAATATATTACTATTTACTCACTTTACTATTAGTGGACATTTTGAACATATTCTTTGGTCAACAAATGATCTTTTTTGAGAAACAGGCCTTGGAAAGAATTAAAAGGATATAAAAATCGCTTATATATTCAAGTGTTTCTATTTCTTCCCTTGTGTGGCTTCCTTTGTCAGGAGAGTGACCATCATGCTAAACTGCCTGCCATTCCATCTGCCTTCCCCTCACTTCACTGCAGAATGTTTGGACTGATTTTCACCATTTTTTCGAATTTCCCCCAAACATACAACAACCTGACACTCCAGGGAAGGCACACCTGCGATGTTTGGCTCATTCCTGCTTCTCATTCTCACAGCACAATGTTGAAATAACTCCAGTAACTCCCAATTGACTTGCCTTTGAATTTTGTTGGAATCTAAATCGATTGGAAAAAAAGACAAGAGTCTTGTCTCTTAAAAACCTTTATTAGGCATGGCCAGACGACACACACATGAAACAGTAACAGCATTGCACAGTAATCTACACAGCGAGTAGAGGGACACCAGAGTCTACAGGTATAGTCTCCAGCCAAGCAGAGTGTTTTTATATTCTTCCATGAGATCAATCTCATAAGATTACCCACCCAATTAAAAACAAAACTAAAATGAATAGTTTTTAAACAAAAGCCCGACCACAACCAAAGGCCACAGGGACATCACTGAAAGTCCACAATGATATCCACAATGTCACAAGGCATCCATCCTCTGAAAGATGTGTCTAATATCTCTGTGATCAGACAGGTTGCTTTTGACAACAGCTGCAGGGAGATGGTGCCTATTAAGAAGCAGGACACTTGACACATATCCACTAAAAATTACTGAGGTATTAAGATTTTTAAATTTCATTGCTTCAAAAAAAATCTATTAATTTCCAGATCCTATCCAGCAGGACCTGTCTTTTGGCAGGAAGATTATTTTCCATTTTCCTTTGTTGAATATTTACACATATTTGTATACACACTCTGTGTCTTTTGCTTTTTCTAAGCACATGGTTTATTTCAATCACTCTCATGCACTCGTCAGGAAAAGTTGAATCATATGCTATGGTATATAAAAAACACCAAAACCTGTATAAAGCAAAATTCAGGCACTGACTAGGAAGAGCAAAGTAATACACAAGACAGATGACTTGCTAAAGCACACTGTGCATGAGTAGCATGCACACTGCAAATACCATTGCTTCCCAGTGTCTACACAGAAATGTACTACTGGTAAAATATTGTCAAAGACAAGTAGAGAAATGATCACATTCTTGCAGTGCTACATAGTTATGTTTATTTATTTTTATTTTTTGTAACACAATCTTGTTCTAATTGGAGCTATAGACAGCCCTGATAGCACTCTAATTCCTGTTTTAAATTTATTCAACACTGTTTCGTTATGATCTTAAGACAAGTTTCGAGTCAAATGGCTTCATTTTTGGTATTTAATATTTATTTTCATGCTTTAGCTTAAAAGTAAACAACACATATCAAAAAACACAGCAAACTTGCCATTCTGGAGCTACTGCAGTGACGTAAGGTCACAAACGAGTTAGACACAGCTGTAAAGATACACGACCTCATTAGCACTTCTTAAACCCAAGGACCAGGGAACACTCACAAAAATATGGCTCTTTAGAGAAGAAATAAAGTCAAGTGAAAAAATAAGGCACTAATAACATACATGTTATATGCACATCACATACAGCACCACATGGAAGATTAAGGACTGCACATTAATGCTACTGGAAAAGAACAAGCCCACATTTCCTGGATTTTCTACACCAATCCTTAGTTCCTTTTTGACAAGAATAGTAGAAAGTCTACTGTGTGAGGAAATTAGGTACTCTACAATTCATGACACCAACAGCATGAAGCAACACATTTCAAAACAGCAGGTTGATTTAACTCTGTATTTTCAATATCCCTTGTTTTTCATCATTCTCCTTTCAGCAGAATTTGGCTTTTTTCCTTTCTACTTTTTACAGGGATTTCTACTTAAGAATATCAGTGCAGTCAATTTTATTCTTTCATTGCTGCTTGCTCGGTTCTGAAAACGCACTCAAAAGGGTTTCTTCCCAGTAGTTAGATGAAGATCAAGGGGTATGGCCTCATGAAACACAGAAATAGTTCAAAAATAAAAATCAAGGTAACATTTTTTTCAATCAGGTTTATTTTAAACATAAATATTTTGATATTATTTGGAAAATGACTGCAAATTTTACCAGAAAACTTTGAACTGTGTGATATAAGGAGATAGATAAGATTTGGTACAAACTATGAATGTAAGATGCCCACCTGAAAATAAGAAAACGTGTGGGTGTGGGTGCGGGTGCATGTGTGTAGAGGCTGGATGACAACCTTGGGTGCCATTTTAGGTGCCTTCCGACTTTTAGAGACAGGGTCTCTCACTGGCTTTAGTTTACCAATTCGCCAGCAAACCCCAGGGATTTGGCTCTTTCTGCCTCCCCAGTACAGAGATTGGCAAGTACATATGGAACTGCAACTAATTTTTTTTAAAGTAGGTTCTAGGGATTGAGCTCACTCACTCATGCTTGTAAGGTAAGCTATCTCCCCAGACCTACAAAGACATTTTAATGTTGATATTTTGATTTGATTATTTCTATAATCTCAAGAATTCACTAATTAGTATGCTCATAATTATATTCATAAGCAAGAAGATGGTCAATTTTCATACAATCTGTAAGAGATTATTTGTTTAAAATATGGTTATATATGCTTTTAAATATAACCCAATTACCATTCTACATTTCATATAAAATGAAAGGCCAAAATATTTTTCAAACACTATTTATGGAAATTTAATTGTAATGAAAGATGACCAAATAATAAATTTTAGCTACTGAGAGGCTAACACAAATCTTTTCTAAAAAAAAATTATCGATTTACTTGCAAACAGAAAAAGAAAGGAGGAGAAAGAGAGAGTACGGGGTAGGTGGCACGGTAACTCAAGATGCACATGGTTTTTGTGCATCTGGCTGACATGGGTACTGAGGAATTAGACCAAGGCTGGTAGGCCCTTGTAAACAAGCACTTTTAACAATTGAACCATCTCTCCAGCTCTTTGAACACCTTAATTTTTAAAGTTTTTTTTTCATTTATTTGTTTAAACAAGCAGAAGCTCACTTCAGGCCAGGCTGACCTGGAACTCACGGCAATATTCATTCCTCAGACTCCCAAGTGCTGAGGTTCAAAGTGTGCAATACCACAACCAGCTTTAACATATGGATATTTTTTTAAATAAAAGGTTTTAGAAAAAAGATTTGTAGTCAGCTGATAAAAAGCCATGTTAGTTTATCTTGAATTTCCTTATACAGAAACAAAACATGTTAAATTTTATATACTGAAAATTTAGATTGATGTTTACTTGAAAGAAACAAATTTATTTGGACATAGAGCAAATAATGCTAATGGAAAACTGTTACTTTTAAGTATTTGACTAGTTTCCTGAGACTATTTCCCTAGCTGGGCCTGAGATGAGCACCACATACATTTAAAGGAAAAAATGACAGCCCAGCTTGTCGGCTACAAGAAAAAAGCTGGGTATGATACTATTTCTGTCATTTCCGGGAGATTTAACACTTGACTCTCCCTTCAACTTTTCTGAATTACACAGTAAAGCTATACTAAATACATTTAAGTGTAGCTTATGTGTAAAGCACATCAATGAGAAAGTCAAATGTTTTCAAATGACAAATAGTTTCTCTATAATAGAGCTAATATCAGTTACATTCAAGGTGATCTACTTGAGATTATCAAAACATCTAGTAATATTCAAAGGAGTGTAAATCCATAGCTGAGTCTTATATACACGTGCTACTCTATATAAATCCACCCCAAGTCCAAGCTAGAGATCATTTTTTTCCAAAGACCAATAATGAAAAGCATCACCCATTGCGAATAATGACAAATGACTCCGGCTTAGGTTAGAGGAACATCTCCACAGGCTTTCTGTCAGCGATTATGCAGAAGCAGCATGGATCTTATGATAACCTTCAAGCAATTTATACTTTGCTTCTAGATTATCGTAAGAACTGACCCAGCTGGCACCTCATCCAAAGGACTCGCCGAGCAGAGGGCAAGGCAGGCTTCCTCAACTCTTATCAGGAAGCTAGAAGGATGTCCCAGGGATTCTGGATATATTTCAATTTTCAAGCAGAATTAACAGGATAAATGATGCTCACTACCAGAGTTCAATTACACAGACCTTTCCATGTTGAGTTCAGTCTCAGTAGATTAAAATGAGTTAATAGCAAGAAAATTTATTTCACGCTTGGCCAAGATGGGAAGGGAAAAGATCTGATTAACTAAAGCAAGATGATCTGGAAACCTAAGAAAAAGTAGGTATCTGCTGCTGAGTATGTGGTCATTTAACACTCATGGGAGAACAGAGTGACACAAGCATGGTGTCAAACTGAAAAACAAAATTTCTCTGTGTAATAATTGAGTTGAACAAAACCTATGAAAAGTCTTAGAAAAGACATAGGAAAAGCTCCCCCCCCAACAGAAATAAAGGCATTGGCAATGTTTTGTGTATTATTCAAAAATAATTTATTGCATTTTAAGTCCATATTATTTATCCTCAAAACAAAACAGTCACTTTAGACAAAAGAAAAAACATAGTTTCTAATATGCATACTTTCATGATTTTGCAATGGACAGTGTGTATAAGTACCTCTAAGGTAAGTGATGTATTAAGACTTCAGCTAATGGTCCAAATGGACAAGTCCAATAGTCAAATAATACTGTGACTCTTGTTTACTGGTTCTGGAGAAAGTCAACTAATACTCACACCTTGCAAAGTAGCCCACAGAGAGCCCTGCGCAGCACATGACTTTAACATCAGCGTCACCCTGTCCTCAAAAATCAGAACTACAGGGTTTTCCCTTTGGATTCTATCATGGTTTGCATCCAAAAACTAGTATTTCACAACCTTAACTTTAATGTTTGAAATTCTGGTTTTGAGCAAATAATATATATTAACATATATGTATATATAGTTTTGATAAAATTATTTGTTTTATCAAAGTAATAATTGCAGGTACACATATCAATATGTGATCTTGGACTCTAGCTTCCATAATAGGAGAAAAATATCAAAATTAAATTATAATGATTTATAAAACAAAATCTGCCTGAGCTACTTTTATTTACTGTGTTTCTAGTCAGGAAAACTTCATTTACAGAATTCTTGAACTATTAAGACTGCATTTAAAACATTCAGTATAAGTTAACATTTAAAAACTGTTCCAATTAGGTTATTAAGTTACATTATTTATTTGCTATATTTTGAGCTATAAACCCCGAAAAATCATAAGAACAATTTCCTGGACTAATAATTAGAAACAGCTGCATTTTTGAAGAATGTCTTACTAAAAATATTAGCTACCGATTTCCACAAGTCTGCTAACTTTTC
The DNA here is from genome assembly GCA_004024765.1 of Zapus hudsonius. Lineage (NCBI taxonomy): Eukaryota > Metazoa > Chordata > Mammalia > Rodentia > Dipodidae > Zapus > Zapus hudsonius. Next base: position 14,154 of record PVHP010020910.1, on the reverse strand, counting down.
TACTCTCTCCATTGAAATACAGATATCTGTGGCTTTAACTTTGTCATAAAGTTATTTAAATGGCACACAAACATTAAAGTGCATTATGGAACTTTAAGGCTTTATTTATGACATATACTAACATAAAACGAGCTATCCACAGGGAGTAAAAGAGACCGTATTCAGTCACAGATATGGAAGGATGTATGTATGAGGCAACATAAGGACTCACATTAAGGCAGAGGTGCAGACTGCTTAGACAACAAACATCAAAAATGACTTATGGCATGTATTTTCTAATTTTTGTACTTAGAGTACACCAAGTTTTTATATTTGTAATAACAGGTATCACAAAAGTCTGGTGTTACAAATAACTGCATTTCAGAAGAAAGCTGTGTGGGTAGATGCCCTGAAACCTGGCAAAGGTCAGGAAGGATGCTGAGGCTCTGTGTAACACACAGAGCTTCTCCCCCACGTCTTCTCTCCTGGAGCAGAGGCGAGGGCAGAAATAAGGTGGGAAGGGGCATGGAAACAGAGGGAGTGCAATGGCATTAAAAACTCAACTCATTCAGGGATTTGGGACTCAAGGTATGCTGCCACAGGGCAAGACCTCTTTTGATAGGACCCGTGACTCTTGAGTCCACAGCAGAAAGAAATCACGTCCCAGCAGTACCAGCGTCTCACTATCTTTCTTTCCTGTTGTTTCCTGTCTGGCTAATGGGGGAGAATCAGATGGTGGAGATAGGGTGTTGCTGCCATCACAGGTTTTGACCCCTTTGCTCTTCCTCTTCCCAAAGGAGCACCACGCATGAACACAGATAGTTCTTTAAAATGGGACAAACACCAACACTTAGGCTTGAATATTTCACTTAAAATTCTTCTGGCTTCAAAAGTGGGCAATCCAAAAATCAATTCATCATTCTCACATTTTACTTTTTGTCAGAAAAAAATATTAACTTTCTCTGAAAATTTTGGCAAAGTATTTGGCCAAGGAGAATATTATCTTTCAAAAGACGCTTTGTTTGAAATGTCATACACTCTTGTACAATCTTTCATTACTTCAAAAAAGGGTCTCATCTTATGTCTGTGGTCTTATTTCCTGGCTATGCCAGTAAAACTTCACTATAAATATTCTGTAAAAATAAAACTCAAAAACCTAGGGATATGGCATGTCACGGACAGTGACAATATATATCTAAATGTCTTCATTGATAATTTGTGATAAGTGAAAACAAGCTTGGTGTCTATTTAACAGAAGACTAATTAAGTCAATAAAACACAACCCTACAGTGGGTTTTCTGCTAATTTACAAAACGATAGACTAATTAACTCATATGGAAAGACATTTCCCAATATTTAATAAAGTGGAAGCATCACAGCAAAGTAAGGATGTTATCATTCTACTTGTATAAAACACACATGTGCACGCATGTGTGCGCTCGCGCGCGCACACACACACTCACACACACACAGATTTGTAAATTTGTATAAAGTGTCTGGAAGGACAGATATCAAAAAATTAATAGTGGTCACCCCTATAGAATAAGGGGTAGAGTGAACAGAGGAGTCTATATTTTATATTTCTATATGGTTTAATTTTACAGGAACATATATTAAATTTGCAATAGTAACATATAAAAATGACAAGGCGTGGATAGTTATTGAACATGTATACATCTTTCTAAAGTAGTTTTCAGAATTTATCCTAGAGGCTATTACAATGTTTTCACCTTCAAGGTTGGCACTGACATATAAATAACCCTGTTAATTTTCTTCTCTCTTGAGACAGTGAAAAAAATTCACAAATAATTACTTTGAAGTTACCAACAGGGAAAGGACTAATATATACCAATCTTCAAAAGAGGGCCATGCATACATTTATTTAAAAAATCTATGCACTAGAAAAACAGGACACATGTGAGACAGTGCACACTCTCCCAGTCACTGAAGAAATTGCCTTTGCTGACCACAAACACCTCTTTATAACTCGCATACTGAAAAGTTTTAAAATAATATAAAAATACCTGCAAAAGATACATTATTTAAAGAATGGAATAAAAATCCCTGAGTAGGCCAAAGACAACAGATACAACAACCTAAAAAAATATATGAACGAAGACCAGAGAACATGTTTCTACCCAGGAGGCAAGCATACGATGACAAATGTACTCATAGGACACACACGTGAGTGTATATGCCATACATATACAAGTCTGTCAAAGTCATATATTGCCAAAATGATGCCAAAGTTTAGGAAAGATTAATTCCTAAAAATTAAGTACTTTTATGATAGAAACATGTATTTGGGCTAGAAGTTTTTATTCTTCTGGTCTCAAACTAGAGCACCTCAAATGGACACTGAATAATTAACTGATATGTGACAAATGGGAGGATGAATTCATTTGTAAAAATCGAGGATCACTTTTCCTTACACAATGTTTTTTTCAGAAATGGGCTTTCTATGGATATTAATGTCACACACGTCTCTATTTAGAAACAGAAAACTTAGTGCAGAAATTAGAGCTGGTCAGTCTACATTCAAAGAGAATGCAAACACATTGGCTTATCCAGGCAAGCATCCTCACCATCATGATGTTTTTAAAAGCTCAAAGAACATGATAAAATGTTTTCACATTCTGGAGCCCAACGAAGATGACGTAGCCACATTTCATCATATAACCTACTTCAAGTCAAAGAAGGTTGCAGAGAAGTAAATGCTACATCTATGGGAATATTGAATTGTGAGACTTTAGAAGCAACTGGAAAGCTTAGACTTCTTAGGGGTCCTTTCTTTTACTGATAAACCTTTGTTATAAAACAAAGAAATTTGACTGTTAAGGTAATTCCCATTTTCTTATTTTCAAACTACTCATCCTAGAAAAACTTCATGAAAATATTTTTTGTTCAATCTCCAAAAGCAGTTTATAATATTTATTAAACTATGAAATAAAAAGGTTTGTTTTTAAATTACCACTCTGATTATACATCAACAAATTATACATTTGATGAATAAGCATAAGAAAAGTCTTTTAAAATGATTGCTCATTTTCATGAGAAACTTGGGACAAATAAACAAGAGGGAGGGGATGAAGCATTAAATAATTTAAAACCTTGACCAAAAGTAGAATTATCTATAAATTACAAGTTATCAATTAACCAGTAAGCAGAATGGAAATTTATTTAAAGACTTAAACAATTCTCTTTACAGGAAAATGGATGTTTGGATTAAATAATCTCAGGCAAAGGATTTATCAACACAGTGAAGAATGTATGACAAAATTAAAGAAATCTGAAAGGACTGAGTACTTGAATCTTGAGCACTTTCTAAATGTGTCCTTTCAGATCTGCAAGTTTACAGTTTCATATCCCCTGGGGTAACTACACTACAGTTTTGTGTGTCTGTGACAAAAAGGAAGAGCAAGAAATAGAAGGGCAACATCGAAATATCCTGTTGTTGACAATGACTTTAATTCAGCACATTATCAAATTACGCCCACAAATGAACCATCATCACGGAAGGGGTCTATGAAAATACGGAAAAAATAGAACAGAGACATGGAAATACATAAGCACAGGGTTTCAGGGCCTGGTTTCCATATGCATGTATATACACACACTCACATCCCAACACACAGCACACACTCATGGCTCTTCTAAGTTCTGTAGCTCCCTGCTGGGCACTGAGGGTTTCATAGCCATCACACTATCCACAGAACAAAGGCATGACTCTGCCTGGGCCACAGACGAAAGCAGGTGCATCTGGCGAACTTATCTTCTGAAAAGTGGCCCTGCTACTTGGGACAGACACGATGTCAGCTATTCACACCAGGTCTCACAGACAGGCTAGAGGAAGGCCCAGGGTTCAGGCCATCCAAGCAGTGCTCAGGAGAGGTGTACTCAGAACAACTCACAGGACACTTGGTTCTGAATTAAATTATTTTCTTCCAAGAACCACGAAGGTCAGAGTTACGATACAGATGTTTATAACTTATGAAAGTAACCATATTTTAAAAGCATCAACTTGTTTAGGAAAAGGACAGGACACCATGTCGGGAGCGCACCGTAGCTAGAGGCACTATGGCCCACACAGAACCACAGGAGACAAGATGGCTCCCAGAAGGTGTGCCATCCTTCATAGCTCCAGACCAGCTTCCGTTATGTGAATCTGTGGATTACCAGTGCATACCTGTCCGTGACCGTTTTCTCTGTTTCTTACAAAGGCAATATATAGGAAATACAAATAAACCTAGGAATTAAAAAGCAAAGGCAATTAGGGGAGAAGAGGCATTTATGTTTATATATTTAAAAACTTCTACTTTTATGTATATGAAAACTCTACTAGATGGTTATGACTAACAATCCGTTACATGAAAAGAGGTACGAGGTCTAGGCAATGAAATGCATTTTCACAAGGCCTTCTCCACATTTCCCTTTTCTGTCTGTCCCACACATGTGTTATCTATAAAGTTGACATATGGAAAATCATTTCATTCAGAAAAAATGTTCCATGTACCATAGGTTTAGGAGCTTCTCAGTGTGGCCCCTGGACCAGCAGCAGCAACACCTGGGAAGTTCAGAGCTGGAAATCTGTAGGAACCAGCAGCTCAGTCAGAGGCACGCTTTAACCTATCTTCCCGAGGTCATCCAAGCAGAGCACAGGATCTCATGCTCATCACTACTAGCACGCATGACCACATCCTCATTCACGCTGTCTCTAATCTCAGATATGCTGTCTCTTACCGATCACGACCGCGATGGCTCCTAGTGCTAATCCAAAAACTAGGATTAGAGGTGCAATGAATAATTTTCCAGCTGGAAAACAAAAGATAAAACCATTTAGAGTCTTGAGGCCAATGTACCAAACAATTACAGTAATGCCTTTTAAATATCAGTGTTAGTTATATTGTAAAGAAGCGTGATTACAACTAAAATCACATTTCTCTAAGAGATGTGTCAGTGTAGAACAGATGTCCACATGCCAGTTCATCCCTGAAATCCAGGTACATAATACCACACAGTCGGGGCCCCATGCCAACCAGCTCATAAATGATTTATTTTTAACAATCAGCACGTTCTTCCAGGGCTGCTCGTCTTTGTGCCTTTACCCTCCATTTCTTTTACTTTCAGTTTTCAAATTGCTGAAAGATTAAGCAAGGAGCAATGCAGTCTGGGTAGTGGGACACGACTAATCAGCTCACAAAGTTGGAAAGCTTGTGAGGACAACAGATAGCCTCCGTTCAAGCACATAATTTAAAAAATGACTTGTTACTTCCCAGGGAAAAGGAAACTTAATCATGTGAACACTGAACTGCAAATGGGATCAAGACTACCGGTAGAGAAAATGACCCTGAATAAATAATGTGTTGGAAGTTATTCGAGTAAATTACTGTCCCAAATTTAAAAAGGCAGTACTTGTATGGAAGTCAAACACTGGTAGGGATGCCACACTTGGAAGCTCAGCCAGTATCTGCACTTCTGGATGAACATTAGCAACCAGTAACAATACTACTGTAATCATATGTGACCCAGGACTGAAGCCATCAGAAAGTCCCTTGCTTTGAAAAACACTAACATGCACAGAAAGAGGTCACGTCACTGTACACTAGCCGTTAGGCATGTGACACAGCTGTGTGGCTGTATAAACCAAATGCCACACAAGATGTGAAAGGGAACAGGGGAAGTTTACAGTAGAATCTCACAGTTTTAAGAGTCAAACAGCAACACAATTCCCTAAATTAGGAATGGTAATTGGGAATAAATGATTTTATAGAAGAGAAAAACATAATTTGTTGTTGGTTTGACAAACAAATGTTAACTTTAAATATATGTGAGTTCACATGTGTGGCGCGCACATAGGTGAGGGTGCATGTAGGCCAGAGGAAACCCTTGGTGTGGCACCTCAGATGTAGTCTGCCATTTCTGGGACAAGGCCTCTTACAGGTCTGGTGCTCACCAAGTAGCCTAGGCTTTGCTTATCTCTGCTTCCCCAGGGCTGAGCTTGCAAGCATTTGCAACCAAAGTGCTTTGTTTTTCCAAATGGATTCTGGGAGGTTAACGCAGGTCCTCAAGCTCATATGGCAAGCCCTTTAGAAACTGGCCTATTTGCCCAGCCCAAATATTAACTGTTAATTCATTGGAAATAGTTTTTTTTTAATTAAATGGCAAGACATATATAAATTACAGTTCTAAATTCCTAATTTAATAATACAGCTTCATATCAAGTCAATTTAGATATTAACCATTAATTTGACATACTGTTAAATCATGAGTTTTTAAAAATATTTTTCAGTTCAATATTAAGCAATTCTAAATCTCTTTTAGAAAGAATAATTAAATAATTATTGAATAATTATATTTGCATACAGAGAGCAATGCTACAGTTTAGAATACAGTATTTTGGTTTGCCTGATTTAAAGAATCTGTTTTCCTCTTATACATAGCTCCATCTACTTATTCACAGTTCCTTTTAAAATAATTCCTGACATGTTTTCATCATAACACTGGAACATAACTGTAGGTAACAGCACTATTTCTTTTCCTCTCAAACATCACTAATTAGAAGAACATGTTTTGTCTCTTTGGGAAAGGTAAGTTTCTCCAGTGCTAAATGCATGCTTAAGACATCATGAAATCTACTTCTGGCAGTGCCTGTGGTAAAGAAACACAAGGTCCCTTATTCTAAAGCTGTTAATAGTTCCTTTAAACTGTCATTTTTAACAGCTGAATATAACTGTGTATCATATCCATAAATTTAAACTTAATTACAAAATACAAATACTTAAATTTTTTGCTATTATAAATTATATCTGCCCATAAACCACTGTTAGCCTATCTAGATTTACTGTTTTATTTATTTATTCTTTGTTATGGGTTCTTGCTAGATAGTTCAAGCTGGCCTTGAACTCTCAATCCTACTTCCTCCCAAGTGGTAGGGGTAACAGGTGTGTGCCATTGCTACTGTTGCTACTGTTTCTTTCTTTTAAATTGGATATTCAATTCTGATGTCTGCAGTAGACTCCATGGCTCTTGTTTATCCCAGTAACTTGTCAATGAGAGATCAGTCTGATTTATTTTTTAAAATTATGTGATGATTTAAAACTTCAAAGTTTTGTGTGGAATAATGCCACTTTCACTTTAGTATATACCTTGAAACATCTGTCAATTTCCTAGAGGCTGGTTTCCATTCTCAAACCTCTTGAGAAGCCTATCTGGTACATAAAGACCACATTTTCCATCTTCAGGTGTGATGGACATGCAAAGCCCTTGCTGTGCCTTTGGCTTGAATCCAAGAGTTTGGGAGCAACCTGGGTCACACAGAATGCTTAGACAAGGCAGGGCAGACCTAAAATCCATTTTCTCCTTCATATGGCAGGGGGCAATTGATTTTGAGAGCTACAGGGTAATCCCTTTTCCTGCATTTTCGGGATGAGTGGTTGTGCTTAGGGTGGGAGACATGTAGGAGAAAGCACTTATCACATCCTGCTGCTGCATATGCTGTTAGGGTTACCTTGACTTCACTGTATGCACACACATGCACGTACCCACACCTCCATGCAAGATTGGCCAAAAGAAACCATGTAGAGAAAGATGACCATAAAGTTTAAAGACACAGAAAACAGTATCAAGGAAAGGTTTTCTCTGCTGACAGTGTCTTTGGGGTTCTCAAGTCTCTGTTCATCCCACAGGTTGCAAAACAACTCTGCAGAAAACCAGATTCCAGACCCACCCAGGCAAAGAGACAACATAAGGAGATGCATCCAAAGTCTTACAAATGGACAAATAGAGCTGGAAATAACTTTTCTCACTAAAAATGCCTAAACAAAGTCAAAAAGGCAATAAAAACGATCAATCCACAAAAGCATTTACACGTGGGTAACTTAACATGGGTTTGCATACAATGAGAGCTTGATACTCATTCTGTGAACTGCTAGATATAGATGGGCATCGGTTACCTAGATGCACCTCAGAGCCCACTGTAAGGCTCTGCAATGTGTGCATGGTTTATTCCATCTCTCTATCCCTAGTCCATGCTGTGCTCTACTGTACATACTTAAGATTGCTAGATATTTTCATTACTGTTCCTTTGCTACACCGAGGGTTTCAGAAGCTTAAAAGACTGATTTGTTTCAGAAAGACTTACTAACATACTTTTGGATCATAACGTACCGGATCCTGCTTTGAGAAAAAGGCACCTTTCAGACACCCAGCACAAACCAAATACTCAGAATTATCGTTGCTGTGACATTATTATTCCTCCTCCTCCTCTATTTTCAAGGAAGGGTCTCGCTCTAGCCCAGGCTGACAGGCTGAGCTGGAATTTGAATTCACTATGTAGTTTCAGGGTGACCTCAAACTCATTAAAGACCTTGGCTGTGGCATTTCTAAATCCCATACCCACTATGCCATTCTCAGTGATGATTCCCAAAGCCTGTGAGATACTCACCACAAACTGAGCCTCGCACTAATCTCCGTAAATGAGGTCTCTCTGGGAGGTAGCGATATTTGCATCCAAATATACTGAGGTTTGATGTGTGGTCTCCAAAAAACCGGAGCTGGCGGTATTTCTCCCCACATCGATAACAAAAATTAGTGTTACATTGTGAACAGGTCATATGATCACATCCTTCAGTTCTCTGGATATGGATCTATATGAAGAAAGAGGCAGAGAGAAGGGAATGCTATTAAGGTCTTAGAAGTGAAATCTGCCTGATTTTATGGAACGATCTTTGAAATTGATTTTTTGTGTGTGTAGCTTAGTCAAAGTAAGCCAACAGCTCAAGAACCTGAAATATTATTTATGGAAGATTTGGTAAAAATACAATCCTGGGCTGGGCATGGTATGCCTAGCTTCCTGGGCCGGGCATGGTATGCCTAGCTTCCCAGTACTTAGAAGGCTGAGGTGGAGGATTGCCAGGAATTTGAGGCCACTCTGGGTTACAGAGTGAATTGCAGGCCAACGTGGGCTACAGAATAAGAAAAAAAAAAAAAAAGAGCCATCATCTTGGAAGATGTAATTATATCAAAGTCATACCCTCAAGGATGCCAGAGATGCTTACTTTGAGGAAAGGTATCGTTCCATAAAATCAGGTCTCACTAAAGAATTGGAGGCTATTAATAAAATTATAGCAAAAACCAAAAATGAAGAAGAAATACTAAAAACCTCTCTTGAATCATTCAGTCCCAGGGTTAATAATCTGGAGGACAGACTTTCAGAAGTAGAAGACAAATCAGAAGGAATTAATAAGGATGTCATAGGTTTCAATAAATTCAAGAAATCAAGTGTGCACAATTTGAGGGATCTATGGGATACAATAAAGAGGACCAATATTAGAATCATAGGGATCCCAGAGGGAAAAGAAGCCCAGGCTAAGGGCACAGGAAATATCTTCAACAGAATTATTCAAGAAAACTTTCCCTATCTAACAAGAGAAAGTCCACTCAACTTTCAAGGGGCCCAGAGGACCCAAAAAGACTTGACATGAAGAGAAATTCTCCAAGATATTTTAATTAAGATGCCTAACATAGAAAGCAAAGAGAAAATACTCAAAGCTGCTAGAGGAAAGCAGACAGTAACTTACAGGGGAAAAGCCATCAGACTTACCTCAGACTTCTCATTAGAAACCATGAAAGCCAGAAGGGCATGGAATAATGCTTTTCAGGCCCTAAAGAAGTATGGCTTTCAACCTAGACTACGGTACCCAGCAAAGTTATCCCTCCTGATAGATGGAGAAGTGAAAATGATCCATGAAGTAAAACAGCTCTACAACTATTTCAAAACAAAACCACAATTTCAGAAGTTCCTGAAAGAGATAACCCATAGGGAAGAAACAAGAAATCTTCCTCAGAAGAATACCAGAGATCAGACACAACAATCACAGTCAGTGTGCTAATAACAACAGCACAGACGAAACCCTCATTATCGCTTCATCAGGGGAGGGCTCAAAGCAAACCTCACAGTTATATCACTGAATATAAATGGACTTAACTCCCCTATAAAAAGACACAGACTTTCAGGGTGGATCAGAAAAATGGACCCTCCCATCTGCTGTCTTCAGGAAACGCACTTTACTTCCAAAGACAGCAACCTTCATAGAGTTAATTGATGGAAAACAGTTTATCAGGCATGTGGAAGTAAAAAGAAAGCAGGTGTGGCTATACTAATCTCTGAAAAAATAGACTTTACACCAAAATCAATTAAAAAGGATAATGATGGTCATTTCTTACTTATCAAAGGAAGGATCGACCAGGAAGCTGTCACCATCATCATATATGCACCAAATTTGGGTGTAACACAGTTCATAAAGGAAACCCTACTCAAAAATAAAGCAGAAATAGACTCTAATTCCATCAAAGTAGTAGACTTTAATACACCTTTATCAGCTCTAGACAGATCAACCAAACAGAAGATGAGCAGGGACATAACAGAGCTTAATGACACTATTGATCAACTGGGAATAACAGATATTTACAGAACGTTCCAACCCAAAGACACAGATTAAACATTCTTCTCAGCAGCACATGGGACCTTTTCTAAAATTTATCCCATATTATGTCTCAAATCTTCCCTAAACAAATACAGGAATATCGAGGTGGTTCCTTGCACCATATCAGACCACAGTGCATTAAAGGCAGAAGTTAACAATGGAACAGGATCCAGAAAATACAAAAAGTACTGGCGCCTGAATAATGTGCTCCTAAAAAATGATTGGGTCGCCCAAGAAATGAAACAGGAAATTCAGAATTTCCTAGTATTAAATGATGACGATAACACATCATATCAGAACTTATGGGACGCAATGAAGGCAGTCCTGAGGGGAAAGTTGTTCGCACTAAATTCCTTCATATCAAAGACAGAGAGGTCTCAAATCAATAGCCGAACCACCCACCTAAAAGCATTGGAACAGGTGGAAAAAGCTAACCCGAGGAGCTCAAGACTAAAGGAAATAATTAAAATCAGAGCTGAGATTAATGAATTGGAAATAAAGAAAACAATTTTAAAAATAGATAAATCAGAGTTGGTTCTTTGAAAAAGTTAGTAAGATCAAGAAACCCCTGGCCAACCTAATCAAACAAAGAAATGAGAAAGCCCAAATCAACAAAATCAGAAAGGACAATGGTGAGATCAAAACAGATCCAAAAGACATTTGAAGAATCATCAGGCTATACTTCCAAAACCTCTACTCCACAAAATTAGAGAACCTGGAAGAAATGGACAGGTTTTTGGACACCTACCAACTGCCAAAGCTTAACCCAGAGCAGATAAAAGGACTAAATAGATCTATCACACACACAGAGATTGAAGATGTAATCAAAAACCTTCCCAAAAGGAAAAGCCCAGGACCAGATGGTTTCACAGCTGAATTCTACCAACCCTTCATCACAGAGCTGACACCACTATTTCGGAAGCTTGTTAGAAGCACTGAAAAAGAGGGAAGGCTTCCAAACACCTTCTATGAAGCTTCCACTGCCCTAATCCGCAAACCAGGCAAGGATGCAACAAGGAAAGAGAACTATAGACCCATATCTCTGATGAACTTAGATGCAAAAATTCTGAACAAAGTCCTAACAAACCGGATACAACGCTACATCAAAAATAATATCCACCCTGATCAAGTTGGCTTTATCCCAGAGATGCAGGGATGGTTCAACATACTCAAGTCAATAAATGTGATCCACCATATTAATCGGCTCAAACACAAAAACCATGGTTATCTCATTAGATGCAGACAAGGCTTTTGACAAAATTCAACACCTCTTCATGTTCAAAGCACTCAAAAGAATAGGCATAGATGGCCTATTTCTCAATTTAATAAAGTCAATTTACAAATCTTTTAAAGCACAGGTCATTCTCAATGGGGATCGACTCAAGGAGTTCCCACTCAATTCAGAAACAAGACAAGGCTGCCCACTCTCACCACTGCTCTTTATCATAATGCTTGAAGTTCTAGCCCAAGCGATAAGACAAGAGAAGGACATAAAAGGAATACAAATTGGAAAGGAAGAAATTAAACTATCCCTCTTTGCAGATGACATGATCCTTTATATATCAGACCCAAGGAATAGTATTAGTAACCTCTTGAAGGTGATTAATGCCTTCAGCAATGTGGCAGGATACAAAATTAACACACAAAAATAGGTTATGCAGAAGGCAAGCAGAGAGAAAAAGACATCAGAGAGACTGTCCCATTTTCTATAGTCTCTAAGAAAATCAAATACCTTGGAATATCAATAACCAAGGTTGTAAAGGACTTATATAAAGAAAATATTGAAACACTTAAGAAGGAAATAAAGGAGGATATGAGAAGATGGAAAGATATTGCATGCTCATGGATAGGGAGAATCAATATAGTAAAAATGGCAATCCTGCCAAAAGCGATTAACAGATTTAATGCTATTCCGATAAAAATCCCAACCTCTTTCTTCACAGACATAGAAAAAATAATCTCTAATTTATTTGGAAAAGCAAAAGACCTCAGATAGCCAAATCATTCTAAGTAACAAATCCTACTCAGGAGGCATCACCATGCCTGACTTCAAAACATATTACAAAGCCATAGTAATGAAAACAGCATGGTACTGGCATAAAACCAGAAAGACAGATCAATGGAACAGAATTGAAGACCCAGCTTTAAATGGAAGTAACTTCAGTTATCTGATCTTTGACTAGGGGGCCAACAATGTACGCTGGGCCAAAGATAGCATCTTTAACAAATGGTGCTGGATTACTTGGATAAAAATGTATAAAAAATGAAATTAGACCCACTCCTTTCACTGTGCACAAAAATCAACTCCAAATGGATGAGAGATCTTAATATAAACCCGGTAACCCTGAACACCCTGGAAGAAAAAATAGGAGGAACTCTGCATGAAATTGGAGTGTGAAAAACTTTCCTGAGCAAATCTCCAGCAGCCCAGGAAATACGACAAACACTTAACCAATGGGACCTGTACAGGCTCAGAAGCTTCTGTACAGACAAACAAACCACACTCAGAGCCAATAGACCCCCTTCAAATTGGGAAATGATTTTCGCCAGCCACACCTCTGACAGAGGCCTAATTTCAAAAACCTACAGAGAACTCAAAAAATTATTAACAAAAACCCAAAATGCCCCCTCACAAAATGGGGTACTGATCTCAACAGAGAATTCACGGAGGAGGAAACACAAATGGCCTTGACTCATTTAAGAAAATGCTCAGCATCTTTAAGCATCAGGGAAATGCAAATCAAAACCACAATGAGATACCATCTTACCCCTGTCAGAATGGCAATCATAAAGAAAACCAACAACAATCGTTGTTGGCGAGGATGTGGGGAAAAAGGAACCCTCATTCACTTATGGTGGGATTGCAAACTTGTTCAACCGTTATGGAAAGCAGTGTGAAGACTTCTAGACAGAATGGACATAGAAATACCAATGGACCCAGCTATCCCTCTACTAGGCATCTACCTGCAACATGCCATATCTCGATGTAGAAAATTTTGTACAACTATATTTATAGCAGTTCAATTCATAATAGCCATGAACTGGAATCAATCCAAATGTCCATCCATGGAGGAATGGACAGCGAAACTGTGGTATATTTATACGATGGAACTCTACTCAGCTGAAAGGAAAAATGACATATCAAAATTTACGAAAAAATGGTCTGACTTTGAGCAGATCTTACTAAGCGAACACTCAAAAGAACAGAGACTTGAACGCCGCATACTCTCCTTCATATGTGGTCCTTAATCAGGATAACTGTTTTCTTTATGCAGACTTATAGAACGAAGGGAGATGTTATGAATGAGGGGTAAGGGAAGGGGGGAGGGGAATGGCTTAAGCAGGAGGCCAATCCAAATTAGGTTCAAAAACATAAAATCCTCACAAGCACACTGTAACCTAAAGAGTAAATAGTGGGCGTCAACTGGCAAGAGGGGTCATGAGTAGTAGGGGAGAATGTCTAAGTCTGTGAATAATTGAGCAGTCTGAAAGCCCCGGGTCCCAGTCACCGGTCCCTTCCCTCACTGAGCTGTTGACCAAAGTGACCCATGAGGTTCCAAAAACAAGACAGAATTCTGTCAAGGCTTTTGAATGCCCTCCTGAGACAAAATCCTGTTGCTGAAGAAACCAAAGAATGCCATCGATCTTCATCGAGAGTCCCAGCGAGGTCTGGAATGGTAACCAACCCCCA
>PVHP010020909.1:0-30016 GCA_004024765.1 Zapus hudsonius | reverse complement strand
ATATATATATATTTACATTCATAGTATTGTGTAAAAGTTAAACAATAAATGATGATTTTCTCTTTTATATGTTACTGATCCCGATGGCATGTTTGTTGTATTTTCCTCCATGAGTGAGTTTATTTATTTGAAGAGAAAGCATGAGGAGAGGATCAGGATTACATATTGCCATCAGAGCTGGTTTTTCTTTGTCTTTGATTGAGTCACAGAAATGCTAATACTTCCCTCAGTTTTTTTTTGTTTTGTTTTATTTGTTTTTTTAACTTTTTATTGGCTTAGAATTATACATATTAACACAATATGCTAAGTATCATAGGTTCTTAGATAAAGCCATTGAATCCGTGGTGACATTCCCTTATATGCAATAGTTACTCCCCCCACCATGACTTTTACATTCTTTTCGCCCCCTCCTCTGCAAATTTCCCTGAGTCATAGTGGGTGAGTTTAAATTTTGCATAGTTATTAGGTTTTTAAGAGTCTATAAATTTGTATTTTGGACAATTTTGGGCACCGTTGTTTTGAGATAGGATCTCACTTCAGTCCAGGCTGACCTGGAACTCAGTCTGTAGTTCGAGGCTGGCCTTGAACTCACAATGATCCTTCTACCTCTGTCTTGCTCCTGAGTGCTGAGATTACAGGCGTGTGCCACCATGCCTGGCTATCTCTTCAATCCAACTTTTCATGATGAAAAATTTCAAATATACATACGTGCAAATTGGAACATGTTAGCCATGCTTATTTCCTAGAAGGACATAGTTCCTGAAAGGTGATGATGCAGGCTGCTTCAGGAAGTGACAGTAATGTCAATACATGCTTTTGCTAAAATTATCTGTAATTTCATTCACCATCAGAGGTGTTCAACACATGATATTATTAACCCAAGAAACTGATTCTACAAAATACACAGAAACAGACAGAAAAAACAAAACAGTTAAGCAAAATAAAGACAAAACCCAAGAAAGAAACCAACCAACTGAATCTTTCTTATAGGAAATAGTTACCATATCTCATTAAAACCTTATAGTCTTTTCTACAGCAAGCTTCATTTCACCAAAATACCCTCAAACCACTTTGTGGAAATGTTTTATATGTTAACAAAGGCACAGACAGTAACCAGAGTAGACGAATAAATGCAAGACAGACTTACAGGTTTATATATAGAGGGGCCAGACATTCTTTCCTTGATTTCACCCTTTGCTCTTCTGTTTTCTAGTGTGTCTAATTGTGAGGTTGTATGCTCAAGTGCCTCTCAAGACAATCTATTCCCGTCTCCTGAAAGCCACACATTGCTTCCCTTCTTGTTTGGTTGCCTTCCCAACCTCTGTTCCTGGTGCAATGGTGGGATTTGCTCTCATTCCAATGGAGACATGCCCCACATTCCATCAGAGAGTTTACTTACTGGCTGTCTTTCCTGGCTTCTTCTTGTGCATCTGAATTCCTGGAGGGTAACATCTTCATCCCTCTCCGCTTCTCCCCTTTTCCATTTCCCATGGTTTCCTCTGGTTCTGTTCTTCAGCCAACCCTCCCTGAAGCCACGAGTGTTTCTGAATCTTCTCTGTATTTTAAAATTATCTTGGTATTCTTAGCCTTTGGGCTTTTTGGGACTTATTGAAAGTCTCTCATCTTTCCTCTGCTGCCTTTCCAAGTATTTCTGGGTCTCATTTTGCATGGCCTTCTCAGAGCTTCTTCTTAAGTAACATTTACTTTCTAAATAGTGAGATGTTTTACCAGGGTAGCTGAATTCTGTAACCTTTCCCTGCAGTACCCTGTCAAGGTCTTCGAGATGGTGCACCCAACCATGTTCCAGCCTCACTTGTTCAGGGTTCTAGTTTCTCCTCTTGCCTCTAGTGATATAGAACATATTCCCCTGTTGGAAAATGTCCCTCGGTTTGGGCAACATGGGACGATTCAGACAGCATCAGAAGCAAAGGGCTAGATTTTTTTTTCTTCCTAGTATACTAATTGCCTGTTTCTCCCCCACCCCACCCCCAAACTAACTCTCAGCCCTTTTCTAAAGGGTTTCTGAACCTTGCTCCAGGCACATACCCACCCCACTCAGAGTCATATCAGAAACTTTATAGTGAGAACAAGCTGGTACCTCTGCTGCAAGCCACATGGTCCCCGTTATCTTCCTGTTGGACTCGACAGTCATTAGGCAGGTATGTGAGCTCACCTTTTGAGGTTTTTCACTCTTCTGCCTTATGTGGGATGATACATCTTTGTTGTAGTTATGGTTTTGCTTTTGTGTGCTTTGGAATTCTGTTTCTTGAGGTGGGTCCTTATTCTGTAGCCTAGGCTACCTCATTGTCCCCATGGCTGGCATCATAGGCGTGTGCCACTATACCTGGATGAGCTGACACATCTTCATGAAAGTCCTCACCTAGAAGAAACAGCCTTCATGTCTCTATGAATAAGTCCAACATAAGATCATACTCAGCTTGCTCGTTTAGTTTTAGCTCAAAAAACTTTAAGTGCTCTAACAAAGCCCATATATGGACCATTCTGCCTGTGGTCTGCTTATAACAACGGACTCAAGGTGTATTCTAAGATAGTCCTACCTCAGAAAAGACTACATATACTGTAAGGTGCCAATTTGAACCCATGCTATTGGAGCTGGTTAAAGGCACTTGCTTGAATTCATGTCATTGAACCCATTACTTTCTTCTCATCTTCTCACTCAGGTGTATCCTCCTCCCAGTTCGAAAAGGATGCTTCAGTGGTGTGACTACTGGCATGGTGCCCATGCTCCTGTCAATATCACCCCCCCCCACACACACAAGCAATCCAAACTGTATTCAGTGGGTTACAAAAACAGAACAAAGAAACAAACATAAAAGAAGAAGGGATTCAGTGGAAAGGGAATATAAGAGAGGGTAATGAGAGCGAATGTGAACAGAATACATATTTATATGCATGCAATTGTCAGTAAATAAATTAATCAATTAAGAAAAGGAAACTAATGCGAGGGAGGAAGCACCTATGTAATTTCTAGGAAACAGTGAAAGTTACAAGTGAGGGTATAAGGACAGAAAGGAGGATTTTCCAAAGATAGCCTAGGTAGTTTGGACTTAAATAATAGTATCTAATTCCAGCTAGTATTTTAGGTAAATAATAGTATTATGACCATGTAGGAGAATGTTCTTCAATGTAGTTGTTAGACACAGGGACTGGGTTGTTTCCAGAGCCCAGTATTTAGGGGTGAAGTGTCATGATGTCATCAGCGTGCTCTCTAATTGTTTGGGATGGAAGAATGTGTATGCAGAAATAAAACAAGTAGGGCAAAATGTTGATTTGAGTGAATATATGGAATATGTCACTCTTCTTTCTTATATATATATATATTTGAATTCAATTTATACCCCCGAGACACTTGTTAAATAACTAAAAGGATATTTTTTTCTATCTTTTTTCAGATAGAAAAAGAGACCCATTCAAGACTAAAAAGTATCTTTAAAAAATTAAATATCTTAAAATTCCCACCCCTTTCTTCTCTTTTTATTTATATCTTTCAGATAAGATGATCAGAGTGGTATGGCTGTAGACCCCATCCATTCATCCATCCATCCATCTCTCTCCTCTCTCTCTTTCTTTCTCTCTCTCTCTCTTTTTTTTTTTGTTTGTTTTGCTGCAGTGCTAGAGACTGAACCCTGAGGCTCATGAATACTGGGAAAACACTCTACCATTGAGTTACATCCCATTCACAATTCTCTCTCTTCCAAAGACCCTTTCCCTAGATAATAAACAATATATTTTAATTTACAAGTCCACCTGACTTAAAGATATTTTTTCATTCTTTGGTTAGTTTTGGCCCTCCCACCATATTAAGTAGCGAGTTTTTATTATACTCTGCATTTCAAAGACCATTCCATTAAAGAAAAGAGGAGCCAGAGAGAAGCTAGAAGACTCTTGTGTACCATTTATGGTCTCTAAGGTGGCACGTTAGATTTCAAATACCGAAGATTGAATATTTACATTTGAAAAGGCCAATGCGGCCTCTGCTAGGACAAACCCATAAATACTGAATGGTATATGGCTATCAACTAAATCTTTTCAGTGACACTTTAGGCCCCTCAATTCGAGTGAAGGTTTTCTGAGAAAGGAATTATGTCCTTGTATATTTCATAACACCAGACAAAGTCAAATAGTTAAATTCAAAGGAATCTTATTAATCCTTATTCCCTTTCACAGCTGCCCAGCATTCACTATGTTGAAAGGCTTTGTAGATATGCCCTGGTTTCATCTTATTCTCCACCATTGCTTTAGATAGGTCCAAATGAAAATCCTCTCATCTGACATCCCTTCCTGAAGTTTTAACTTTCACCCCTCCCATTTCACCTTTCATATTGCCATGAAAGTAATCTTTGATTAGTTCTCATGCCAGCTTCAAACCTCTGAGTGCTCTCCCTCACCCACAGGAAAGGTTAAAAAAATACCATGGCTTTCCATCCAGTCATCAACGCAGTGGGTGGAGGGTGTTGAATTCTCCCTCTTCTTCCTGCTCTTTACTGATACCCACTCAGCAGCCGCCTGAGACAGCAGATGGCTCTCCCAGGACCTCCTTTGATTAACTTGGGTTTTTATTTATTTATTTATTTATTTATTTATTTATTTATTTATTTATGTTAAAAAATATTTTATTTATTCATTTTCAAGCAGAGAGATGAGAGAGAGAGAGAGAGAGAGAGAGAGAGAGAGAGAGAGAGAGAGAGAGAGAGAGAATATCAGGGCCACCACCTTGTGGGTCTGGCTTATGTGGGTACTGGGGAATTGAACCCAGGGCCTTAGGCACTGGAGCCAAGTGCCTTAACCGCTGAACCATCTCTCCAGCCCTAACTTGGGTTTTCAAAGGCAACTGTAGCTCTGGAGATTTGCACATCAACCCTAGTGGAGAGCAGACGAGAGGTGGAAAGTTAATGGACTTTTCCTAACAATTGGGCTCTCAGCTGTCTGGCAGTGTTTTTCACATTCTGAAAATAACCCTGCCGCATATATCCACTTACCTAGTGGAGACATTCCATGGGTTGAGAGTGTTAGTTTGTGCGCATCGGGTTTGTTATGTTGTTTGGAGATGGGAGGGGTGGTTGTTAGCTATGGGAAGGTCAAAGGGTGAAAGTGCAGGACAAGTGACAAATACCTCCCTTTGTCTGAACTGACTCCAAACCACTGTAATCAGAAGCATCAAGTTTCCCGGAGAACAGGTTCATGGGTGAAAGACAGGCTTCGGAGAGGCTATTTTTGACTCTTACTGTCAATGCTGTTACCCCAGGTGTACCTTTGTCTGTATCATAGACATGGTGACCATATGTTGTCCAGGTTAGCATGGGTCAAGGTGGACAACTTGGGAAAAGAATATTTATTTACTTGAGAAAATATTTACACAGTCACCATAGTTATGTTCTGCAAAGAATAGTGACTCTCAGATGACCGTTGCAGAGACTATCTTATTAAGCACATGAAAAATTTATTACACGGACTAAGAAAGTTCAAAGTATGGTGACGGTAATTCTATTGTTCCAACTTCTTTGGAGCCCTTTGATAATTTTGTATTCTTTTAAATAATCTCACTGTGGAAAAATTCTAGATTTGGGCTAATTAGCATAGAACTTTGGGCTGGTCTTGGAATTCAGAATATTAAATTTTGGATTCTTATGAATAAATTGCAGTAAAGAAAGGATGAGTCATCTAATTTGCATACAGGGTTAAACTTTAAAAAAAAGCTATAATACTTCCACCATAGCCATTTGGTCAAACTATCTCTTTTTATTCACTGATATATATATATATATATATGTTTATAATAATATGATATATATAATAAAATGTATAATACATAACATATTTTAACAAATAATCTATATTTTTATATATAGATTGTATTTTGATCATCATCCCCTCCCTTCTCTTGTTTCCCTCTACCGAAACCTGATTACCTGACTAGTCCTTCTTCTACTTCAATGTCTTTTTATTGTATGTGGGACCCACTGAGTTTAATTTGGGTTCCTTGCATGAGCATGGGTGGAGGGTAATTTCCAAGAGCATATTCAACTTACCAGTGGCTCTACCACTGAAGAAAATCTAACTGCTTTTTGAGTCATACGAAGTACTTAGTCTTCAAATTCCTCATAACATAAGCAGAAACTAACAGAAAGAATATGTGACAGATTCCTAAGTCAGATTGGTTAGGTATTATAATCCTTATTGCCTTCCCTTCTGTCTGCCTCCACCTGCACTTCCTCCACCTGCACCTGTACCTGCACCTCCACACACAGGCCGAGGAGTAACATCTGCCACCCCACCTATCTTTTCAGCACATCTGGTTTTCAATATCTAGTCTTCTCCCAGCTCCACTAGAATTTGAACAACAAATCTAACTGATTTTTACTTAGTCATTGAACTTACAGTAAATAGGTATCATCTTGTCAGATGATTATTCTTAAAAATATTTTATTTATTTATTTATGTATTTATTTATTTATTTATGAGTATAGATGTGATAGTTAAATCTTATTCCAGGCAAGTTCCACTGATTCCATACTTGACCGCCTCCCCCTGAGTAGGAGGTGTCTCTAGTTAGAATTCAAGCCTAGATTCTGAAACTGATTGGTCACTTATGGACCAACCAGCTGTCTCTCTGACTTACCTAGTCCAGGTCATAAAAGTCACTGAAACAAAGTCCATTCCTCTCTCCCCCAATATGGCTTCCTAGCATAAGGATCTCTGAATCTCCAGGACCATGATAAGGTCCCTCCAGCTTCCCACCAAAGCCTAATGATTGTGGTGAGAGGCTGGATTTCTTTCCCACATGAACCTTTCTTTATCATGATCTTTCCTTCTTTTGCTTGTTTGGCTGAGCAGCACAGATTCTGTTAAAACCTCTCCCACGTGTTCTCTCCACACTAGTGGCTGGAGATCTCTCTAACTTCCCATTTTCTTTTGAATAAAGTCTCCCACCATACCTTATCCTCTGGTGGTCTATAATTTTAATTCCTTAACTTTATAGACAAGAATTCGTGTACTCCTTGAATTTTGAGATGCATTAGAATTAGCTAGGTACTCTTTAAGTTCTAATCCCCAGCTCCCCTGTTACATAGAGATTTAGAGAGAAAGAGAGAGAGAGAGAGAGAAAGAGAGAGAGAGAGAGGATATGGAAGCACCAGGGCCTCTAGCCACTGAACTCAAACTCCAGATGCATGAACCACTTTGCTTACATGGGTACTGGGGAATTGAAACCAGGTTATTAGACTTTGCAGGAAAGTGCCTTAACCACTGAGCCATCTCTCCAGCCTCCAAACATGCTTTTTTTAAAAAAAACAAAAATATTTTATTGGTATTTTGTGTTTATAATTTTTTAATGTTGCACCTCCTTAGCATAAACGATGCCACAATACAGGATAATGGGGGCTTCTTTTCACCCTTACCTTTCCAAATAGGTAACCAGGCAAAATGTTCATGTGAAGTGGGTTCATCGTATGACCATTGCATTGTACTCATGACTTCTTTTTGGGCATAAGAAGCAGTGTGATTCATGCAATCATGCATGTAATAGGATGCTTGTATCTCTGTGAACAGTATCACCTTTATGCTCTTGGCCAAATAAGAATTCCACTTGCCTTTTCCAAGGTTGAACATATAGTAAGCTCTCAATGTTCTCTTTTAGCCCTTTGGACACTGTCATCTGGGGATTTACTGGTGTGAGGGAGGACTCTGAAGATGACAAGAACATACACATTCTTTTTTTTTATTATTGTTCATAATGAGTTACAACATTTATTTAGTGGGCAAACAATGAGTTGTTATCCCCAATTCCCCACTGCCCTCCCCTCCCCCCTCAACTGGATAACCTCCTCCATGGGTCGTCTGGATCAGTCCTTGTGACAGGGGACCATGGATAGACTAGTAATCAGCCAGTTTCTCCTGTCTGTACCTCTGGATAGTCTCCCCCACCATGGCTCTCACAATCTTTCCGCCCCCTCTTCCGCATAGAAGAACATACACATTCTTGTCTTGAGGTATCTTCAGTGTCTCTATCTGCCTGCTCTTATATTCCCCTTCTCATTTTTGTCATAGACACACACCACTGGGATGAACCTCTAAACCAGGCACAATTATGAAAAGAAAGGATTTTTCAAAGCTACAGATCCAGAGGAAGTTCCATAACAGTGAAAGAGACTGGCCACCTTTCACAGTTCTAAGCAGAGAGAGAAAGAAGCCATCACAAGCATCACACACACACACACACACACACACACACACACACACACACACACGAGCAAACAGGAAGAGGAGAAGAAGGGAGGAGATTTTCTCCCCCTTTATATAGCCTTAGGGCGCGTGGTCTTGTAACCCTTTCCTAGATTTGTTGACTCCCTGAGTCTCTGGAATTTCCTTCCTGCACTGCCCTCCCAGGAAGGAATATTGGTTTCCAGCTCCCCTGAGCCTCCGTACATCCTGACCCCTACTGGGAGGGCCACCTCCCTGTAAAAAACTTCAGAGATCCCTCCAAGATTACTAAGCAGTTGTCAAGTTGACACCAAAACTTAACCATCACACTTCTCAGTCATAGCTTGTGAGGATGCAAACCTCTATGGATCTATCACTGAGCTCCCATGTTCTCACTCTGGGTGGGTTTAGTGGAGCACACTGGCAGCAGAGGGAAGGGACCAAGGAGAATAAGGACCAGGTATTTATTTCCTTGGCTCCCTCCTTGTTTCACGGTGCACTTGTTATTTCCTTCCACTGAAGGTCCCTGATTCCGACAGCTCCACACAGATTTGTCTCTGAATTCTGCTGTTCAGGCTTAGGCTGAGCAATTTCCTGCCATTACTTGGCTCTAAGGGAACATACCATCTCTTGTTTTTTCCTATACCCTGCCCTTGTCTTTGTAAAAGATCCATTAAGTAAACTCTCTTCCAGTTACCTAATTTGAGAGTACCATCTCTTTTCTGCTGGAACTCTGACTAATAAGGACTGCTCTTGAATATCTGAGAGGAGGAGATGGAAGAGGACTTTACTGGTGATCCCTAGAATCAGGTAATGCAATGGATGTACTCTTGTAAGTTGCGTCCAGATCATGAGGTGAGAGGTGAAGTTTGTGGTTTCTATTGTTGCATTCTAAGATGTCCTCTGGGTCAGGAGCCCTTGGTCTGGGGGATAGAAAGAAGTAAGTCTTCTCCACTAGCATGGCTGGCTAAGAAGGAGGTTTCTGAGTCAGACAATTTCACAGCATTGCTTGTCCCTGGTGTCACACATCTCTCCTGTGGCAGGACCTGGTGAACCAGGTCCATCCTGGCATCAAGCAACAGCATGGAGAGCTGTCTGGATACTTTAGGCCTGGTGCCTCTTTCCTGTAGTCCGCTTTGGCACCCTTGTCCCTTTGCAAAGCAGAACTCCATTAGCAAGTGAAATGTCATTGTCTTAACCAAGCAGGCTCTAAAGTCAGCCAAGTGTGGGTGAAATTACAAAGAAATCTCAGTGTCCTGGGTCTCCCTTGGGCTTCTTCTTTGGAGACTCAGGAATCCCTTCGTGGTTGGATCAGGACTCAATTCCTTTCTTCTGGCTGGTGGGTGTCCATCTCCAAAACTGTGGCATCCTTCTCGCCAGGGATGCTGTGTGTCAGATGAACTTGGTGAGCTCCTGGGAGCTGAGTGACCCATTGTCCATGGACTTAGGTGAATTGGTCAGTGTTTGGAATTTGATCAGTTCCTTCCCTTTTCTTTTATCAGTGGATCAGAACAACCCAGAGGTGGTTCAAATTGAAAACTGGTCAGGGATACTATCTCTGCCTAACCCTTCAAAGATAGCTTGATCAATGTCAAGGTTGCAGGAATAAGGAAGAGGCAGCTAACGTTCAGTGCCTGGCAAAGATATAGCAAGTAACAAGAACAGTGATTCCAGAGGGCCAACTGTTTGCCTCACTAATAAAGCATGGCTCCTGATGGAAAATAACTCAGAAGAAAGCAGGAAGCAAATGGACTGGGTTGCTATGGGAACACAGTTAGAAAAAAAACGTGAAATATGTAAATACTGTAATTTGGTATTTTAATGTACTTCTTTTCCATGAAGAAAATTCCCTGACAACTAAAACTAACAACTCTTTCCTCTGCTACCCAGCCCTGATTGACAGAGCTGGGCAAGTAGGTGTCTGAATTCAATTTTGCCCCAGGAGCAAATCCATCTATATTCTCAGGCATGGAAGTCAAGGTATCTGGTGTAGCCGTTCTAATTCTGGCTTTTCAAAAATTTGGCCAAGGGCTGGAGAGATGGCTCAACGGTTAAGGCACTTGCCTCCAGTGCCCAAGGCCCCAGGTTCTATTCCCCAGGACCCACATATGCCAGACTCACAAGGTGGTGGCCCTGGTTCTCTCTCTCTCTCTCTCTCTCTCTCTCTCTCTCTCTAGCTCTCTGCTTGAAAATGAATAAATAAAATATTTTTTAAAAAAGAATAAAGGCCTGTTTAAAAAAATGGCCAAACCCCAAATCAGTGAAATCCGATTCTCTGAGGGTGAGGGCTTTTTGTTGTTGTTTGAAACAATATCTTGCTATGGAGCCCAAGGTTAGCCTTGAACTCATGCTTCCATACCTCAGCCTCCCAAGTGGTGGGATTATGGTTAAAAAAAACAAGAAAAGAAAAAAGAGGATATGTAGGTAGGCTCATGCCTTCAACTCCTGTACTTGAGAGGCTGAAATAGGAGGATTGCTGTGAGTTCAAAGCCAGTCTGAGTTATAGAGTGAGTCCTAAGTCAATCAGGCTAGAGTGTGACCCTATCCGAAAGCAAATAGAGATAAATAGATAAAAAGAGATAAGAGAAAGAGAAAGATACTGGTTCTTAGTGTTTTCTCTTATGCAAGCACTGCCTATAAACTGTACTATGGAGAGAGAGAGAGAGAGAGAGAGAGAGAGAGAGAGAGAGAGAGAGAGAGAGAGAGAGTTACTGTACTATGAACCCATGGCCCTGGATCCCAATATGATCCTCTAGGCTACTTATTATGCTTTGTGCTTTTCCAAGGTTTTATTTTACGCACTTTTAGCTGATTTGCACATTTTAATACTAATAATGTGAAGTGATTAACAATCATCATTCTTTCATTATTAACATTGTTATCTTCACCATAATAGATTAGTGCTTTTCATACTTGGAGAACACACACGACATTTTATTACAAATCATTATCATTTAACCATAATAATAATAATGATTAATTGCTGTTATTTTTAAAGTTATATATTGACTAATTATAATTTAGGAATTTTAGATGTTGTCCTAAATGCTGATATCAATCTATATTTTAATAATTACCATTATTAGTTACCATTAGTTGTATGGCAAATCAATAATAAGCATTTATGTAGACATAATTATTCAACCTGCTTAATAATATTCTGTGCTAGAGTTGGTTAGTGGCATAATTTCTATTTTCCTGAAATGAAAAAGGTTGCAGACAAGAATCATACAACTCTCATTAGTTTAAATGCTGAAATCATGGTATAACTGTATGCATAACTCCAAAATTTGATTATTTCTCCGTGCCTAGTTCCTACTTCCTAGATTTGTTCAGTGTAAGGTTTCAGTTCTTTTCCTACGGTATCAAACCAGGGACAAAACTATAATTCAGTCCCGAGTTCACTGATACCCAAAGAGAATTTGAGTGAGTGAGGAAGAGGATGTCATGAAAAAGGTCACTATTATAGAAAGTAAGAATGAATGGCTAAAATTCCATATCATTGTCCAACCTGAATCTCGGGGTTTGGGGCTTTAGGTGGTTACTAGAAAGTTCCACCTATGGAAAACTTGCTTTCTTCTGAAACATTCTCACTCTTCTTATCTTTAACATCTGGTTTTGTTCAACCTCTGGAGGCACCCCTGGGTCTAGTCTGACTGTGTTCAGGTTATGTACACGAGGCTGTGGGTCTCTGGGTGATAGGTGTGGCATGGCTTCTGTACTTTGTCCTC
Organism: Zapus hudsonius; assembly: GCA_004024765.1. Lineage (NCBI taxonomy): Eukaryota > Metazoa > Chordata > Mammalia > Rodentia > Dipodidae > Zapus > Zapus hudsonius. The sequence continues at coordinate 18,065 of PVHP010020909.1, read as the reverse complement.
TGGTGTCTCTGAGATCACCTTCTGTAGCCTTCCAGGCCAGGTCAGCTTCTCTATTGGTTACCATTATTATTTTCTTTGTGACCCTTAATACAAATATTTACTTATTTATTTATTTAGTATGCTTTCTTCTCCAAAGGCAGACAGTATTATGAAGTCAGGATATAATACTATTCATCTTTGTGTCCTAATTATCTTGGCCTTCTTTGTATTAAATAATAGATGTAGTTGATTAATTTGTTTCTCTGCTCTACCTATTACTTAAAGCTAGCCTGAGTCAGATTCTTGATGATTTCTAAATCAAAACCAACTATTTTGTTAAAGCAAACTTTAAATATGCCCAAAGTATATATTCTGTAAAGAACTCTTATTTTCAATTTCTATTTTGCCAATATTGCTTTAAATTTTTTTCCAGTTAAAAGAGCATTAGGAGTTTGGGTTTCAGTTCTTAGATTATAAGTCATCCCTCTCATTCTTGCGATTTAAAAAATTAAAAGGGAGGAAGAGATAAGAAAGGATAGTAAAGAGGGGTGAATATGATCAAAATACATCATATGCATATATGTAAAGGCCATAATGAATCCCCTCAATATAATTAAAGCAGAAAAATTTAATAATCATACCAATAAAAGACAACTTTAAAAACTTGAGAATCAACACCTTTTCTCAGTCTTATCAAAGAAATTTGCAGGGAAAATTAGCACTCTGAAATCTGGAGAGAAATGTGACTCCAGATAACTTGTAGCTGAGATCTGCTTATTGAAAGTAGACACCACTGTTAATTTTGGTCATTGAATGCTAATTCTACTGAAATGATAGAGGTGTTGTACAGGCAGGCCCAAGTGAGAGAGACTCTCGGGCCTGTAATAAAGTTGTATAAAACAGTAATAAAGAAACCTTCACTCTTTTTGCTTCTCCCCATCATCTTTAATGATCTCATGTGCATCCTGTTAGTGTACTTGTCGGCTTCACATTACTATAACAAAATACTATATATAATTTATAAAGAGCAAAGGCTTATTTGGGCTCATGGTTCTGGAGGTTACAGTCCCACACTATGTTGCTCATTGCTTTGGAATGAAAACAAGAAGATGGGCTGGGGTTGATCAATTCATTTCCAGGGCATACCCCCAGAAAGCTAAGAGGTTCAAATAGGCCCTACCTCTCAAAGGTCCCGCTACCTCCTGATAGCACAGGTCTGGAAACCCAGCTGTTTATATATGAACTTCTGGCAGGACTATACAGTTATTTCTTCTGAATTGAAACATTCCACCCTGGAGGGAAGAGGAGGTTCCTAAATTGCTCAGAAAGTAAATGAACTTTACAAGACTCTTAAAAGTTTTTAAAACTTACAAGATCCACAAGATCATTATTCCATGGATAATAAGCAGTAAGAAATTTCTGGGGGGAGAGAGTTTCCAACCAGCCTAGCTACCTGTTACAGGGACACAGCTTGTGTGAGTCATCACCTATACCGGAATATGCTTTCTAATGATGCAGCTGTGAGTCACTCTGTAGGTTCCTGTAAGTAACCCCCTCTCACCTGTACTCCCATAAATAACCCCAGTAAACTCACTGGTTTACTAAGCTAGACATTGATAAAATAAGTTCTTTGGTCTTTTACAATGCCCTATCTGCCATGAGCAAATATTTGTTCTAATGTCTCCAGAAAAAGTCACAACAAGAGGATGTTTAGCATCCAGACCATAACAACTTGAACCCTCACTTGGGTCTATTGGGATGCTTAACTTGCTGAAAGATGCTAGAAAGACTTAAGGTTCATAGACATGAACTCATACAAAAAGTCATACAATCAATGCCGAACATGCAATTTCAGGTGTTTCCGTGTGGGACACAATTCTTATAACACATAAAACCAACAAAGAATTTATATCATAACAATAAACATGCTTTTGAATAAAAAAGACTCAAGGCCCATTATGGCACAGGTGGTAGAAAGAATGTAAGAGCCCAAGGAAATCGAGGTCTACTTACAATGCAATCTTCCAGACACAAAATGGCCTTGATATTCATGACTTTGCAGTGCCTGACACTACCTACCCAAGACCTACTTAATAAATAAGAGGAAAAAGATGATGACATCAAAAGAGAAGACAGACTAATTAAAAGGGGAAGGGGATTTGATGGAGGGTAGATTTAAAAGAGGTAGAATGAGGATGGGAAATATCATGGTTTATTGTCTATAATTATGGAAGCTGTCAATAAAAAGTTAAAAAAGAAACAAAAGTGAGCATGAGCTATTGTGAACGTAAACCTTGTTTACCAGCTTGATGGGTGTTGCAGTCAGCTTTCTAGTTGCTGCGCAGAAAGAACCCAAACAAAAGCGGCTTGTGGAGGAATGGGTTCATTTGGCTTATGGACTCAAGGGGAGACTCCATCCTGGCAGGGAAAACGGCATGAGCAGAGGGGTGGCCATCACCTCTGCCACAGCACTGCAAACAGCGGCAGGAAGGTGTGCCAAATACTGGCAAGGGGAAGCTGGTTTATAATCCCATAAACCCATCCCCAACAACACAGCTCCATCGAGGTTGTAAAATCCAAACTGCCATCAGCTGAGAACACATTCATTTGTTTGTGGGGGACACCTGGATCAAACCATGACAATGGGATTTAGAATAGACATAGGAACAAATCTATGAGTAGTAAGTGTCTAGGTTGATTAGGTTCATTGAGGTGGGAGGACTCACTTTAACTGTGGGCAGCACCTTCCATGGACTGAGGTCCTGGACTGGAGAAAAAGGAGAAAACTAATTGAGCACCAGCATTAATCTTTCTCTGCTTCCTGGTTATAGATTGAATGTGTCTAACTCCTACCATCCTGATGGACTGTATCCCCATGAACTAGGAGCTGAAATAAATTCTTTCTTCCTTAAGTTGCTTTGGTCAGCTATTTGTCCTACAAATGAGAAAAGTAAGTAATACGGAACACTGGTACCGAGAAGTGACCATTGCTGTGATAAAACTGACCATGGTGGCTCGTAGACTTTTGGAACTGATTTGCTAAATAAATGTGGAAGAGCTTGGATCTTTGGGCCAGAAAAGTCCCTGTATACTCTAAGCAGAGATTGATGGGTCCTTCTGCTGGGAGTTTAGAAGACCAGAATGCTGAAAGAAATGGAGAGAGGAGGTGTGACTCATGCGGTTTCAGAGAGGAAAAAAAAAGACTCTATTAGGAACTGGCTTAGGGACTGTTCATGTGATATTCTGACTTCATTCTACCCAGGTCCTGAGACATTCACTCTTCTGTGGGTTTCATCTCCAGGAACCCCACCATCTTCTCCTGGTGAAGATCTCAGAAGGATCCTCCATGGGGTTGGCAGCACGAGGAGTGGGATTATCATTTTGATGTGTGCCTTCAGCAGTCTTCAGGGAAAGTAGTTCCTCAGAGTCTTAATTCACCAAGGAAAGGGCATTCCTTCTCTTGTCTGCTTTCTCACCCATGAGGTGAGAAGACCATAGCAGTAGAGAGAAACAGCACAGAGACATAGGCTCACTTAAAGACTGAGGTTTATTCAGGTCATAGGATCACCTTCCTGTCCTTCATACCTCAGCACCACGCTGATAAAGCCTCAGCTTTATAAGTGTTGACAACTGAACTACTCTTGCAAGATCATCATACTTTGTGGGGAGGTACATAGGGAAGTGCCAAGCCTAGAGAGGAGACAAAAACAGGATCCTGGAGGAATTTGAAGCCTTGGAGTCTCACAGTTATGGAAAATGTTAAATATAACTCTTAGCCATATCAACATAAGTCCTTCCTCTAAGGGCCCTGACTTGATACAACATGGATACTTATTAGTAAAGAAACAACACAAAGGAAAATTAAATAGCAAGGTTTGCCAAAGGCAAGACTTAAGTAATCTAAGACATAAGTCAAGCATTGGGCCCACACTCAGATTTAATACAGATGTTGAAATGATCAGTTACAGAAATTAAAAGAATACTTTGTAAATTAAGGGCTGTAATAGGAAAAGTAGGCAAACTACAAGAACAAAATAAGTAATGTCCAGAAAGAAGCAGAAATTCTAAGAAATAAAGGGAATGGTAGAAACCAAAAACATGGCCACAGAGATGAAGAATGCCTTAGGCGGGCAGTGCATATGGCCCAGGAAAGAGTCTATCAGCTTGAAGACAGGTCCGTATAAACTTCCCAAACTGTAATGAAAAACAAAGAAGGAATGGATCTCTCTCCCAAATCCAGAGCTGATCTCCTAAGACTTGTAGGTATCCATACACCAAAAGGTACTATCAGTTGTGTAACTAGCTGGAATACTAGGAGGAGAAAAAAAATCAGAACTAAAAAGTAATAATGGTCAAGGCATTTCTGAAATTCATGGTACATAGTAAAGGGCAGCCCAAAGAAGCTCAGGAAACATTGTAAAAGACAAGTATTTGCTCAGCATATCATTTTTAAACTACAGAACGCAAACACAACGTCTTGAGGGAAAACTGTTGAATAAACATTTTATCTATAAAGTTATGAGATATCACAGTGGCTTTCTCTTTGAAACAATTCAAGGAGGAAGTGAGTGGGATAAAGTATATCCAAATGTTGAAAGGCAAAACCTTCCAACGTGGAATGCTGTAAACATGGGACTTAGCCTTTAAGGTGCAGTACAAATAAAAACTTCCAATAAACAAAACAGGGAGACTTTATGAACATTAGAACATCTTTGAAGAACTGTTAAAGGAAATTCTCCAGGGATAAAGACATCACATAGGTCAGAAACTCAAATCTATATGGAGATTATTGGAAAGGAAATAATGATACCTTTCATGTTTCTTATTCTTGAGTGGTCTACATGGTACCCGCTTATTTAAAGTAGTCAAAGGAACAGTGTACTGGGTAATGATAGCGTGGATATGTGTGACGAGTGACAGCAATGTGATAAAAGATGAGAAAAAGAATTTAAATTAGAGTTATAAGGTTTTTGTATATATATATAATGTTTTAGCTTTGAAATTTTATTTTTTAAATATTTATTTGTGAGCAAACACACACACACACACACACACAGAGAGAGAGAGAGAGAGAGAGAGAGAGAGAGAGAGAGAGAGAGAGAGAGAGAACAAGGAATCAAAAGTATAATCCATGAAAGAAAAATTGATAAATTGAACTTTCAAAAAAAAATCAATAGTTCTTCTCTATAAACATTACCATTAAGAGAATAAAACAACAAGCAAAGACTTCCAGAACTCCAATCTGATAAAAATATATTGAAAAATGCATATTAGGGAAAAGTATTGCATCTGACATCTACAAAATGTTGTTAAAACCTCATAGTAAAGGGCTGGAGAGATGGCTTAGCGGTTAAGGCACTTGCCTCCAGTGCCTAAGGCCCCAGGTTCAATTGCCCAGTACCCACAAACACCAGACCCACAAGGTGGTAGCCCTGGTGCTCTCTCTCTCTCTCTCTCTCTCTCTCTCTCTCTCTCTCTGTATCTCTCTGCTTGAAAATGAATAAATAAAATATTAAAAAAAACTCATAGTAAGAAAAGAGCCTGGTTAACCAGGATTTTAGGGTGTAATACCACATGCCTTTAAGCCCAGCACTTGGGAGGCAGAGGTAGAAGAATCACTGTGAGTTCAAGGCCATCCTGGGACCACAGAGTGAGTTGCAGGTTATCCTGGGCTAGAGTGAGACCCTACCTGGAAAAAACAGCAACAGAGCAGAATTACCTGAACAGACATATCATCAAAACGATATACAAATCCTCAAATAAACATGTATAAAGGTGGAACACATCATTTATCATTAGGGAATTGCAAATTAAAACAATAATTAGATACCACTATTAGAATGTGACATAGACACAGTCAGCTGCTGTTCATCATCCACACACAAAAAAATGGAACTTTTGTTTGGATTTGGACATTTTGGAATAACCAACAACACAAAATTATGCAGCTACTTAGGAGTGATAATTAATGAAAAATTCATTAATATTCTTATGATTGACCCAGTAAGCATGCTTTAGGCATTTATGCAGTTGGCTTGAGAACAGAAAAACCCCACATAAGACTGATTATAACAGGTTTATTTATCTCACCCTAACCTGGAAATATTCAAGCTGTCCATTAGTAGGTGAATGGATAAAAACACTCTGGTAGGTCCATATAATAGAATATTATTCAGTGATAAAATGACATGAGCTACCAATTCACAACGTCATGCCTAATGAATTTATTTTTTGAGACAGGGTCTCATGTAGCCCAGGATAGCCTCTAATTTGCTGAGGCTGTCCTTGAACTGATCCTCCATCCTCCACTTCCAAAGTGCTGGGATTATAGGTGTTCACCATTGTGCCCAGATTTATGCATGAAACTTAAATATATATTGCTAAATTAAAGAAACCAGCCTAGAAACATAACATGCTGCATCAGACAGAGTTTATGACATTCCAGAAAACCCAAAACTATAGAAAGTGGTAAAAAGACTTGTGGTTGCCAGAAAGAGTGTAAGAGCCATGGTGGAGGAAAATATCCAGAGACATGGCCCACCTCAGTAACAACATACAAAGGGGGGTGGAACCAGGTTGACTCCTAGGCTATCCATAACCCCTTACCCCATGGACTGATCCAGACCACCCACGGAGGAGGATACCCAGCTGATTGGGGAAGGGAGGAGAGAATTCTGGGAATTGGGGACATCAACACATTATTTGCTCATTCAGTGCATCTAATTATGGATAATAAAGATGAAAAATAAGATTTGTGGTTGCAAGTGAGTCAAGGAGTGTAGGGGGTGAGTGAGGGTTGAATAGATGAAGAAAGGGAGATTTTTTTTTCCTGAGCGATCAGACTCTTTTGTAGAATGATGTAATGATAATAGACATTTATCAAAACCCATTGGACTTAAGGGCACGAAGAGCAACAGTATTTTCAAGAGAAGAGAATTTAAGAAGTCAGGCTATGCTAGGTGGAATGCAGATTATGAAAAAATAACTCTAGTTGCATTACAAATGTGTGAAACAACCTCATTGAGTGGGTGGAGCCATAAGGTGAAGTTTTGACATTGGAAGCAAGCCTAGTCTGTAGGCTTGGGACAAATGGAAGTGTGCTTACAGTTGTCCTCTGGTTAATGGAGTTGTTTCCCAGAGGATATGGGTTAACAGCTAACTCTAGTGGGATGATGAGATAAATGAGTGATGGAGGGTAGGGGCCAGGTTCCTCGCTGTTGGAGTGGGAATTTATTCACAAGTAAGCGGAGGAGGTTGGATTGAGCCTTCCAGTAATGTGTCAAAGTTGGGTCTATCAGTATGAACTCATGTTCAGTCGACTGTAGATACAGGTGAATGAATACATGTGGATAGCTACAGGTGCACCCATGCACACCAGTTGTTATGCACACAGATATCTGCTGGCTGTGTCAGTCATGAGGTCTTGCAATCAATGGTACTCCTGTACACAAGCATGCTTCACACCCGTATCTTTATTTTTTTAACTGCAAGGAAAATTATTTTTTGATATTTTTATTATTCAAAATTAGATTTGTATGAGCAAATATTGTCTTGGCTTCTCATTTCCCTCCTCCCTGTCCCCAACACACTGGGTATCCTCCTCCGTGGGCATGCTGGATCAACCTGTGGGGTAGGGCGTTATGGAGAGCACAGGAGGCAGCCAGGTTCCCGCCCCTCCTCTGTGTGTTGTTGCTGAGGGGGGAATGTCTCTGGAAATTCTCCCCTACCATGGCTCTTACAGTCTTTCTGCCCTCTCTTCTGCTCAGTTCCCTGAGAGGCTAATCCCAATAGAATCTTGTCAAATTAGAAATGTGTGTCTCATTTAACCTATACTGATCTCACTCTCAGATGGAGACTCTGTTTATATTTTGCAGAAGGCAGTGAGAAAGCCATGGTCATTCCAACTCCACCAACAAACCACAGGCAGATGGCTGACATCCAACAAGAGATGAACCTCCCCAGGCCTATCGTGTGGACCCTAAATGATACCCTTGAGAGAGTGACGGGGTAAACGAGAGACCTATAGCCACAGCCAATCAGTCAACCCAGGATAAATCAATGGGACCGACATGGATTTCCAACACATCCCAAAGCAGAAGCCCAGAGACCCTTAAGATCTCAACAATAAAGCAGACTTAAAACTCACCCACCACATCTTTATTCTTAAAAATATACTATTTATGAGAAAGAGAGAGAGAATGGGCATGCCACAGCCTCCAGCCACTGCAAATGAACTCCAGATGCATGCACCATTTTGTGCATCCGTGTTTATGTGGGTTCTGGGGAATTGAACCTGGGTCCTTTGGCCTTAACTGCAAAGCTATCTTTCCAGCCCCAAATCTTGCTTTTTAACATTATTCTATGATAAAAGAAGTGAAGAAATGGATGACTCTGGGCCTGGGAAAGAATATAGTTGAGTGCATCCTGAATCATCTTATACCAGAAAGTAAACAACAGCAATGAAACCTTCCATCAAATCCAAATGTGTGTGTATATGTATTGTCTGTGGGTATGTATATATGTGTCTGTGAGTGTGTGTGTGGGGGGAATGTGTGTGTGTGTGTGTGTGTGTGTGTGTGTGTGTGTGTGTGTCTTTAAGCTATGGCCTTTTTCAAATTCTCTGGAAATCCCCTTAACCATTCCAGCCTTTCCTCTGGACACAATTTTCTCAAATCAACCTTGTAATTTAAACTTTTTGGAATCCGTTTCCTCAGTTCTTTGTTGGAATGGACAAGGCTTTAAAGTTGGGCTTCACAGGCCAGGGAAAGAAATTTCCTGTTCCCTGGAATCCCGTAACATCATGACATCTTTGCAATTTTTGTGTGTATTTCTGTGTTGTGTTTTATGCATTTTTCAAGTCCATAATCCAAAGTAGTCTTTCTTTCTTAAGTTTTATGGTCTCATTTGTGAACTGAGCTTATCATTTTAATTCTTGCATCTTTTTGCTTCTAGAAGTTCTGTTTTGTTATTTCTCCAAGCCGAATTGATTTCAGGAGCTTTCTTTTATCCTTTGCCACATACAAAACTTTAACAACTTGAGACATACTCATTTTCTATTCTGTGTTAATAATTCTATCATCTGAAACCTTTGTGGTTCTAATTCTATAGTGTCTTTTTCTTTCTTCTGACTCCTGATCATGGGAGCTTGTTTTCTTACATGTTTGCTGAATTTTGATGTTGAGCTGATGTTACTTGAAACTTTAATAATTCTTTGAGACTTCAGTTTAAAGTGTGTTTCTCCAGAAGATTTGCATGACTAAATTAGGACTGGGCCCTTTAAAAGGAAGATTTCAAGTGAATTTTTCAAACTCCATTGTGATGTGAGTCCCTTACTGCAAAGAATGTGAGCTTGTGTTTAGGAAGATTTTAGAAATGGACATTCTGTCTCTTTCATCCAGAATCTAGATTGAATTGGACACTATCTTCACTGGCTTTTGTATGGAGATGTTTTAAAATTTCCTCTGAGAACTATCTTTTGTCAATTAGGCTCTCTGTTAACTCAGGACTTGTTAAAACCCAGGCTCTGCGCTTCCAGGAATTGGCAAGGTTCTCCAGGATTCCCATGCTTACTTATCATTTGGATCTTATTTGATTTATATTCCTAGTAAAGCAATATGTTGTACTGACTGCCAAAGAGAGATACAAGATTCATTCTATGTAACTTTCTCATGGCATCAAGGTAACAAAAGCCACAGCAAGGGGCTTAGCTCTGTCTAAGGAAGATTACTCTCAAATATATTGAGCTGTTTCCAGGAGGTATTTAGCTTCTTGGCCATCTGAAGGAAGCCTCGTACTGGGGATGTGACAAAGGGGACATCATTGGATGTGGAGAGTTTGGTTGCTTCCATTTCCTACTTGCTTTATACTGGTCTGCCTGGCAGATCAAAGTCATGACCCAGGCAGAAGGCTCCTCTCTCTCCATACTGAAAGTTTGCCACATTGCCCTGTCAGGCCTTCTTTCTTCCCACATGTAGCTCATTGACACCTGTCAGCAGAGCCTTCGGGGGCTTTGCAGGCTGTGCCAGGCCGCTTGATGCCTGGGCTTCCTGGGCCTGCCGCTCCTGTAGCTATGCTCCAGGCTGTCAGGTGGCCTTGGTTTGTCTTGGCTGCACTGCGCTGCTGTGGAGGGGGAGGGAGACTGGGGCAGGACAAGTAAGCAACAGGTGTCACTGGGAGTCTAGACAGAAAAAGGATCCTTCTACTCACAGGACCATGTGTTTAAAATAGCTCGCTCCCCAAACATTCTCCTTGTGGCACTTGGCTGTCTGGGCTGTGGTCTAAGATCAGTTGGCAACTCCGTTTTCTCGCAATCAGAGAATGGCTTCTGGGGTTATAAAATCATCAGTGAACTAAGCCAATTAGCTCAGCCAGGAAGGGATTATGCGCCCCACTTCGATCCCAGGCAATTCACACAAGCTGATTTTTCCAAAGTTTCAATGTTCTTAATACTTTGTTTTCCTCCAGGGCAGTCACAGCTTAACTGCAGTGAGACCCCAGCAGGTGACACCTTTGGGTGCTTTTTTTAATTGCCCATCGAGAAGCACTGGGTAAAAAGTGTTCACATTCTCATGCTTGGCATGGTGAGGAGAGGAATCCAGCTATCAACAGGAACAGTCTGTGTTTACAGGGAGAGCAATGAAAGGGCCTTTTCCGATTGAGGAGGAATCTGATACTTTTGTCTAGTTCAGTGGTGATTGGCTGAGCAGAACCCAGGCTGATGGGGAGGTTAAGACCAAGGGGTTAATCCACACATGGGCCAGAGACACTCTGTACTTTGTCAGCATGAATTAGTGTTTTGAGTTACATGTAGGATTAGAGATGGATAAGGTCATGTTATTCTAACTCACATGTACTAAATTCATAAGTGACCTTGGGCAGTAAACACAGCTGAACAAAAATGAATGTCAAATTGCCACGTGACCCACTCAGAGAAAATGAGAAAACCGTGGGGAACATTTTGATAATTTTCTTTCCAGATCTCTCTGTTTTAGAGAATTATGGCACCATAAGTCTTTGTCACACGTGTTTCCCGTGTTTTATATTAATTCAATCAAGTATTTATTGAATGCATTCCATGTGCCTGGCCTGTTCTGATCACTGGGGGAACATTAACAGAGTTCTGTAATAAATGTATTTTCATATCAGCTCATCTCTTTATGGAACAGAATTTTAGGAGTTTCCTGATACTTATAGTTATAGATGGGTTTTAATTGTCTTATTGTTAGAAATTCTGATCCGTTGTGACTGTCTGCTATTGTAATAATTTTCTAAGCTTGTTTGTAGCTAATATCCATGAACATCCTTATTGGAGACAAAGGATGTCATGGAAACCTTCATGAAATGAAATGTTTCCTAAGGTAGGGAGAGTAAACTTACTCTTTCTGTTTATGACCTGTAGGCAATTAGTCCCAAAGACACTTGAGTCCAGAGGGTATCACTGACAGCCCTGGCTCACTCACTGTGCAGCTTGGGAGCTGGCAGGGAGGCCACTTGTGGCTGTTTTCAGCTGATCCAGGTGGATGCCTGGAAGTACTTGACCTACGGATCAATTGAGGACATTTATGACTTTCAAGGGTCCTTAGAGGCCCAGCTGCTCTGGTTGCAGTTTTTAAAAATAAAGGTGTGCTGTTCCATGATGACAAGCTACTTGAAATCACATTTTAGCAACCCAAGGAGAGGAATTGTGCCCAGGCACGTAGCCAGGAGTCAGAGACAGTCAAAGTAAGGACAGCAGGGTGTGCACTGAGGCCTTGGGATCAGGATGTGGGAAGGAGTGGTGAGAAGAATCAAAGATTGCTTTCATATGGCTTCCTCACCTGGTAGATTCACTGTGTGTTATCATGATATCTTCTCATATTTGCAGAGGGAACTGAACCCTTCCTCATTTTAAGTTCCTAATTCTCTTGTTCAACTAAGACAGAATGTCTTGAATCTATTGTTGAAGCCCCGTTCTCTGTCACGTGAATCACTGCAGAGTCTTTGATGGCTCTCCTTTTTCCCCCCACTTCCTTCCAGTTTCATTTCTACACATCATTGACACAGGTTTTCCTTGGGAAATAAAGCATTGTATGAGTTTGATGCTGGATAAAAATGCTTCAATGGCTTCTGTTGTAGTCAGCCACATGCCGCTGGGATGAACCTCAAAACCAGGCACAGTTATGAGAGGAATGGGTTTATTGAAGCTATAGATCCAGCAGAAATTCCATAATGGTGAAAGAGGCTGCCCCCCCTTTCACAGGTTCAAGCAGAGAGAGAAACCCATCACCAGCACCTCACACACAACAGCAAACATGTGGGGGAGAAGTGAGAGATTTTTCTCCCCTTTATATAGCCTTAGGGCAGAGTCTTCAACCCTATCGAAGACTTGTTTGCTCCCTGAGTCTCTGGAATTTCCTTCCTGCACTGCCCTGCCAGGAAGGGATGTTCATTTCTAGCTTCTCTGAGCTTCCTTATATCCTGCCCCCTACTGAGAGGCTGCCTTCCTGTGAACATCCTCAGAGGCCCACCTAAGATTACCTAAAAGGTCAAGTTGACAACAAAATTTAACAGTCTCCTATTGCCCATAGGATATCACTCTTTAGACATAGGCAAGGACCTCTAAGTGGCCCTAGACCAGCCTTAGGAACAGTCTTGTCTCTTTCCCAATTGTCTAGCTTGGATCCAGTGGCTATACTCTGGAGTGACCCATTTATTTAGGCCTCTGTGTTCTCAAACATGCTCTTTCTTCCTGTTTGAAATATTTCTCCCGCTTTGTCTCTTGCTGTGTTTCTACACCTATCACGGCAGCCCTTCGCTCATGACCTCGTTGCATTGTGTCCATCTCTGTGTAATCACATTATGTTTCTCATATACTTGTCTGCACAGCCATGTCCTTTACTGGACTGTGAACTGCTTGATCATGACGGCTGACTCTATTAATTTTTGTGTTTTCAATTCTGTTGCAGTGTTTAACATACATTGGTTGTTGAACTGATGTTTGCTGAATCCCAAGTATTGGAAGGGTAGATACAATTGGTATTGTTTTCTTTGATTCAGACATAACAGGATAGGATGTATTCATGCTTCTTGTTTCAGATTTATATTTTGGGGCATCTTTAAAAACTTTTATTCTAAAATAATTAATTTTGTTACATGAAAGGTGCTTATTAGATAGGATTTATCCCCACACATGTATCCTTTCACACGATTCTATATTGTGAGCACACACACACACACTTATTTCACCAATGAATGATAGATTATAACACCAGTCTTTCTGCCTCTAAACTGTGCTCTATTATTCTCTGTTGTTTAGGTGTCTGGGATACTGGAATTTTAGATGCAAGAGAAGAAATTGGAAATGGAAGGAGAGAAATGTGAAAATGTAAAACACAAGGAATGCACTTAAAAACCTAAAAATAAAAATCAAAACCAATAGTGCCAAGATTGTACTTGAGGTAGACATTAAAATGGGCAATTGTTTTCTCTTTCAAGTAGGAATATGTTTTCACAGTTGTCAAGTGTGAACAGCAGCATTTATAAAACAGTGGCAAAGATTAAACGGGTGTTGTATTCTATAGAGTGAATGTCAAAAAAGTAGCCTTATATTAATTTTCCAGAATTTTTGATCTCTTATCTTTGCTCATGCTCAGGAGTTGGTGAGTGGGCCCCCACAGAAAGACATCTTCACAGAGGGAAAGCTCAAGGCTGTATCTGTGATAGATGAGAAGTGCAAGGCTATTAAACATTCCTTCAGGAGTTCTGAAGACCACCCTGTTCCTCCTGCTCCATCACCCTTCTTATTTACTCCATGAGTTTTCTCCTCAGGATATGCCCACAGATACCTTCTGTGAGTTCAAATTCCTGCTAGAGTTGACATATTAGAACTTTCACTTTCTACCTCTATAAGGAGTTTGGGGATTTTTTTGCCTTAAAATATAATTTTGCCTTGGGCAGGAGACTTTGAAGCTACTTTGGAAGAAATATCCATGAGGAAAAGGCTAAAGAAAAAAGGAGGTGGGTAAAGGGTTCTGTAAAAGGAGGCATTGGAGATGCCCTCTGGGCTGGTTGCTCACCTCACGTCTTGTTCAGGGTTGTCATTGAGAATTATTCATTTTACATTTTGTTTCAGAGTCTCAATATCATTCTGATGGCAGCCACTCTCTTGATCTGTGTGTGGTGAGGTACATTGTGGGGAAGATGAAAAAGAAAGGCCTATTTCACTCAAACGTACATTTTTAAGAAACTCAAAGCTAACCTACTGGTAAACCTGGTTCAGAATACTTTCCAAAGAGTAGAAGTGTGCAGTCAGTTTCACGATGCTGGGACAAATATACGACCAAACATAGTTTATGGAAGGAAGGCATTTATTTCAAACTTAAAGATCCAAGGGAAGTTCCATCAATGGCTCCTTTTCACAGATCAGCCAGAGAGAAAAACAAGCAGCCAGCCAGCAAAAAAGCAGCAAGCAGGGACCACAGATCTCACACTTCTCTGCCTATCTTTTGGTCTGGAATTCAGCTCTGCTCCCAGTGACATGCCCCTTGTACTGAGTCTTCCCAATAGGGGCTGGAGTTGCAAACTCAATTTTAATGAAACACCTGAGTCTATGGGGGACATATATTCAAGCTACTATGAAGAGATTGGGGACAAAAGGATGGTTCAGCATGGTGTGTGTGTGGTGGGGGGCTGGGGGAGGATAGCGGTGGTGATTGAGTATGTCACTTCCCAAAGCTACTTTTTAAAAAATGTACACAATGTGGCATTTACCATTTGAGCCATTTTTTACAGTTCAAAGGCCTGAAGTGTATTCACATTGCCACACAACCATCACCACCTTCTATCTCTGGGATTTCTTTCATCTTCCCAAACTGAAACCCTAAACCCATCAATCAATAATTCTTACCTGCCTCCATCACCAGCCTTAGCCCTTGGCAACCGCCATTTCATATTCTGCATATATATTTGACCACTCTAGGTACCCCATATGAATGGAATTTGGCACTATTTTTCCTTTTGTACTGGCTCATTTTATTTAAACTAGCGTTTTCAAGGGTAATCCATGTTGCAACCTTTAGCCACTTTGAGAAATTGCTTTGGAAACAGCAGAATAAGCAAGTTGCCCACTGGCCAGCAGGTCCTGGGCTCCAGACCCCAAGCCTGACTCAAGAAGCAAGTGCCTGGTTATTTCCCTTCCAAGGAGACTGGTGATGGTATTGTTAGTGCTTCCTGGATACTCAAGAAAAAAATCCTCTGGTCATTATTTTTTCCCATTATCATTCCCTTCTCAGGGGCTGTGAAAAGCAGCAGGCTCTTCCCACTGATGACCACTGGAGGCTTGGCAGTGAGGTAGGGCACCATCAGCAGCCAGGAAAGGTTCAGCTCCCACTTAGGAACTAGGCCACCCATTCACCATGTTTGCTCCCAGTTCCCCTTTTGAAACAGCTCTGTCCTGCTTCCATTGGCTCTTGCCCTACCATTCCATACGTGGCTCCCACTGTGGGTGGTAGGAGGTGTTAGGCTGGTCATGCTGACAGCCATGCCGGGTATTGGCAGGGCTGACCGATGGCTGCCCGTCTCCAGGATGGTTGCCTAATCTACTATTTGGAAGTCACGTCCTGTCTGATATGGCAGGGTCTTGTTTCTAGAGGAAAAGTTCTGTGGGATTTGGAAGAAAGCTAGGTTGTCCTCTCTTATTCTCAGAAAACATTGGAGGAGGCAGCATTTGTAATTAACACTTGGAAAATCATGCCTGCTGGAGGGTGAACGGACAGGCCAGTGTTCAGAATGGGTGCAGCACATGGTGTTGGTTGGGTGATAGCCATGCTTGACTTATTTTGGCTTTCGGGTTAGTCCAGGACAGAAACCAAGGAATAAAGTAGTGCCCAAATAGTTCCCGCACGTAGCTCATATGACTTTTCTTTTTCCCAGATGGGATCTACCTAGAAAATGTCTTCTAGATATTTTAGCTTCTGAGGTAAGACAACTCTTTAAAAATGTCTTGAAATTTAGGAAATAGAAAAAGTATATTTAATAATAAAGGATAGATTGATGAATTTTACAAATTCTGGAAAGAGATAGATTAAGAAAGAGGATATTCCTGAAGTTTTAGAAAAATGCCTTATACCACTTTGGGGAAGTATCCTGAATTCTAGGATCCTAGATTAGTGTTGATGTCAACAAAATCACTAGTGCTTTCTTTTTTTGAGCCTGGCTGTATTCTGCATCCTCTCCATCAGATTCATCCATTCCAACGTGTGTTGTAATGCCCTCACATTGCTACATAGAGCATTGCATGGTATACGACAACTTAGATGCTGATCGGTTCCTTGCTCAGATATATTGGAACCTTAGGGGGAAAAATGAGTAATATTGATTCTGAAAATATTAAAAAAAAGTTGGTGGCTTGCTTGTGGACTTCTTTTTAAAAAATATTTTATTTGTTCATTTTCAAGCCGAGAGATACAGAGAGAGAGAGGAGAGAGAGAGAGTGTGTGTGGACTTCTTACATTAATTTTTATTTTATTTAAAAATAATCTCTCTCTATATATACATATATATATGTGACAATATCTAATGTCCCCTGCTATGTTTAATCCTAGACCAGTGTGTGCCCAGTCATGACCTTATGTGATTCCAGTTTCTCAGTTCTATAGTTCTATGTTTTGAGAACTCCATAGTCACAAAGGCATCAATTCCCAGAACCTCCTTTCATGGCAAGCACTGGACATTATACTTGCAGCAATGGCGTACCTTCCGGACAAAGTGTTTTCAGCAGCATGGTGGGTGTGAAGATGTGTGCACTTCAGGCCACTCTGCTGCCTTCATGGGTTTGAGAGCACGTGAGAACACTCCACACTGGGCTGAGGTATGTTTGCTAGTTTCATCATTGCCAAAGTGTAGTTCCCTTTGCTTTGAGAATGGACATCAGGGAGTCCATTTCTCCTTCGGCTAGCATCCTGTGCACCGTGTGGGTGTGGGAGAGGCTGGGGTACTGGCTAGAGTAGCTATGGCATGTCAATGACCCCACTGATCTATGGCTTCCAGGAAGGGGTGCAACTCTCTGAGTATGGCCAGGTTCCCTTGAAGTAGCTCAGTGAAGAGACACAGCAGGGTCAGGGGACCTTCAGCATTTGTCAGGGGAGAAATCTTTCCACGCAGGAAGCTGTTATCTTCTCCAGCACAGTTCTTCTGCATTTCCCACCCAGGCTAACACCTACTTCCTGCATCTCTGACAGCTGATCTGTGCTCTATATCAACACTAGGCTTAAGCTTTCCACAATTTCTCTGCACAGGATGCTGACCACAGCACTGGGAGTGGTTTGGAAGCGGAGCCAGAGAAGGCTGGCTGATGGGTGGAGAGCGGCTGGTGCTGCTGGCCCTCAGCCAGCCAATGCTGGGAAGCAGCTTGGGACTCTCTGGGATTCACCTCCTCCTCTGCTCCTCCATAGCCCACAGGCTACCTGCATCTGCCTCCAGGGTCCCACAGGGGCATTGTAGTTATGAGGCCCATTGGCCATTATCCTGCTTGGAGCAATGGGGACAAGCCCTGCCCTGGGCCATGACCACCCGTGGAAAGTCACTGGATAAAGAAATGCAGTAGCAGCCAATTTGGAGTCCTTCCTGCCTCCTGATTCCAGCCTCCTTCAAGCAGGCCACTCTCTGTCCACAGCCTAGCCTGTGCTGCCCACTTGGGACCACCTAGGCATCCAGCAGGCCCCGTGACTGACACTGGAGCTTAGAGCTCTTAGCTACCTGCCTTTGGCTAATCGGGTCATCCACCGCCTTATTATCATTTTTGTGGTGTGAGTTATATCATGGTTCTGATGCTGGTTATTAGAAAAAATGAAATTGTCCAGGTGTGTGGTTCCATTATATATAAGGTGTTTTAGTCACATTCACTGAGGTCTTTTCAGTGAGAGAAACCTCTGCTCCTTTCTCTCCCACTGAGCACCTCATCTGCAAAAAGAGAGTGCTTTGAGAGAGCAGAGATTCATGGTTTCCCTCACGTGCAAACTCAGTCTATCTGAGCTCAGAAACAATAGATTTGGATGATTTTCTAAATGTATCCTTAGTGTCTAAACTGGCAGCTTTTCACTGACTAAATG
>PVHP010020908.1:0-30052 GCA_004024765.1 Zapus hudsonius | reverse complement strand
TCATGACTTTGCAGAAAAGGGGCAGAAAGATGGTAAGATTGAAAGATTGGTGGGGGGAATATCCAGAGACATTGCCCCCCCAACAACAGCACGCACACAC
This sequence comes from Zapus hudsonius, assembly GCA_004024765.1. NCBI lineage: Eukaryota > Metazoa > Chordata > Mammalia > Rodentia > Dipodidae > Zapus > Zapus hudsonius. Next base: position 29,952 of record PVHP010020908.1, on the reverse strand, counting down.
ACACACACACACACACACACACACACAAACTGGCCATTGCTTGTACAATTCATAACCCCCATCCCATGGACCGTTCCAGCAATCCCACTAAGGAGGGCTCTCAGCAGGTTGGGGACAGGGAGGAGGGAAATGGGGGTGCCATAACAAGACTTGTTCATACAGTGTTTCTAATTATTAACAACAAATAAGCTAAAAAAATAAAAATGAAAAAGCAGAATCACATTCCTCTGAGTCCCCAAACCTGCTTCACTCCACAGTAGAGGAAAATAATGGCATGTGTGCACAAGTGTGTGGGGGGTGGGGAGGTTGGGGGTGGGGAGGTTGGGGGTGATATCAACTTGAGAGATGAGTTCCGACAAGTAAGTGGGGCATGAATTCTCAGTGGCCATGGAACTCTTTAGGTGCTGTGCTTTGCACACGGGCCACTAAAGAGCTTAGGAAAGCGAGTGAAAATTACCTTTGTGTTTAGAAGCACCACTTTGCATCAGGAAGGCTGGGGTGAACGTGGCAGGCATGGATGGAGGCCACCCAAGAACGCGGATGAAGGCATTGAGATAGGTAGCTGTCGCAGGTTTTCCAGGTGAGACATTCCGGTGGTCTGTCCAAGTCAGAGGGCTTGAACGATATTTACAGGCAAGCCACTGCCCTGAACATGATACATTCCAGAGAGGCAAAATAACGACCAGCGTTCCTTATGCCCTCAGGAAACCCTCCAGTGTTGATTGGTTAGAAGCTTGTGATATGTGGCTTTCTGATTAGAGACTTCCAATGAAGTAACCCTTTTCCTGGGGCAGGGGGGAGGGGAGAGGGGGGAGGGGAGTGGTAGAGGATGGAAGTTAACTGTGGCATTATCACAGTTTCCCGCTGAAGGATTTAAAAATAAATTATGCAGCCAAGAGCAAAGCTGAGTGATGGGATGGTGGGTGACAGCTCAGGGGAGGGGTCGTCAGGCTACTAGAGACCTTCTGGTCCAGTGAAGAGGTAATGGAACTGGGGAGATAACTCAGCCAGTACAGTGCCTTAAGGGCCTGAGTCCCACCCCCATTGTCCATGTTCAAATAAATAAATAAGTAAGCCAGGCATGGTGGCGGTCATACAGGGATTGGGGTTCCCTGCCCATGTAGCAATAGGATACAGGAACTTGAACTTGGGATGTCTTTGAGAGTGATAGAGTCTGTCTCGGCCCTTCTGTGGGCTGGAATCTAAAAGTTAGGATGCCAGACTGTCATGGTCACACAAAATTTACATTTTCAGTGGCCCCCAGAGTCCTTCCCCCCCCCCCAAGGTAGGGTCTCACTCTGACTCAGGCCAGCCTTGAACTCACAGTAATTTTCTGCCTTCTGAGGGATGGGATTAAAGGTATGTGCCACCACGCCTGTCATATACAGTTTTATTAGATTATAGAGAGAATTTAAGAGCAGGAAAGAAGATAGCGCTCATGGCCAAAGGAGGCCTAAGTGGGGTCCTCAGAAATGAAGAAGCCCAGAATTGAAGAGAAGGAGCGAATCCAGAGAGCCCCTGTCCAGGAGAAGGCTAGCGTGGGGTAAAGCCCATCTGGAGACCCAGACTGGGGTCTTGTTTAGGTCCTGAATAGGGGCTGAGCTCAAGGACATTTATTTCTTTTACTTGGGGTTTGGGGGGCTGTTACCCCTAAACTGCCTCAGCAGTGTTTATAATGCCAACACAGGAGAGAGGGAGACAGGAGGATCCCTGAAGCCAGGAAGTTCTAGGCCAGAGAGACCCTGTTCCAACAAGGGTGATGGCACCTAAGAAATGTCACCCAAGGTTGTCCCCTGACTGTCACATGCTCATGCACACACACACACACACACACACACACACACACACACACACACACACACACGAAAGGAAAGTAGGGCAGATGGTTGGGCAGAAAATCCTGTGTCCACTCCAGAAACTACTGATTTCTCTTTCACTCTGCCCTATCTTTTTCTCCACCCTCTGAGTTTTAAAGATATCTAAAACGTCGTAATTATGTCTGGGATGGTATAAGAAGAGGAGACCCATGGAATTATTATGTAAATGACTTCGTAGCAGTGTAGCCTGCCCGGTTCCCAGAGCGACCACTTAACCATCCTTCTACTGGCTGTTCCAGAGTGTTGTGAATTTAGAAGCAATCCAGGCGATTGATGTACTTGCGTGGAGTGGGTCCCAGGAAGGGTCTTCAGGACACGGTTCCTCCATTGGAAGTCCCTCCTGGGGAATTTCATTTTAAATGGCCGATAATAGAGTGGAGAATTAAGATTCAATAAGAGGGAGGAAAAATGGGGAAAGCCTCCAAAGCCCTTTCTCTCTTACTCATATTACACACTTTATGAAATCTTTTATCTCTCTGACACTTGCCACTTAGATCCCCAGTGCCCTCTCCTGCCAGATTTATCTTACCGTTGAGGAGGAGGAGGAAAGCCGCTTATATAATTCTCTGGCTTGCTCTGGAAAATGTAGAATCCCTGTGTTCATTTCCATAGTGTCAACTCTCTTGAATTCCTCAGAGCAGATGTGAGCATCATCTCTTTGAAAAGAAACAGGGTGTGTGGGGGGGGGGGCTTCCCAATTCCACCCTGATGCTCCCAGCCTGTGAGAGCTGCTGAAACCAATCATGGGGTGGTGACTGGGTGCAGAGTGAGGAGAGGTCCCTTAGCCCCAGTGATTTCTGGGACTCTCAGGGTACCCCACTAGTGCTCAGCAGGACTTGTCTGGTCAAGTTCAATAACATCTGCTGGTGCCCTTTAAGAGAATGCCCCCTGCCTGGCCCAGCCTTCCTCCTCACCTGGACCACTGTGTGTCTCGGAGAACAAGGTGGCAGGGTGGCTGGTGAGGAGCTCTTGTATCTTATGGTTGCAAGTATTCTGTTTGTCCTCAAGTCCTTTGTGTCACTAAGAGGAAGTCAGGTAGCTATTTTAGGTGGTTTAGGGTGACTGAGCCCCGCCAAATAAAAAGCAGCAGTGTCCTTAGGTTTGCCACTGCAATCCGCACTAGAGATCAGAGAATGATCTCTCCTCTCCTTATCACTTGTCTAAGGGAGTTCCCTAGATCTGAGCCCCTGTGGGAGGGAGCTCCCCTGTCCTAGAATTTAAGTCTGATCCTGACATTGTGGTTGGTTAAGCTCAGCCCCAAAACTTGGTGTCATGGCTGGCCTCTTCCTGAGCCAGGCCCTGAGCCCACACAAACCAGCTCTCTGAGGCTCACCTGAGCCTGAAGGTAAAACCTAGCTCAATAAGATTACAAGTAGATCCTTACCAGGTGGGCAAGGCCTTTTTTGTTGTTGGCTGTTCATCTCTCTTGAACTTCTGGGTTCCTGTCCTGGAAAGCCTCCCATAGCCTCAGCCCAGCCAGGGTTTTCTTGGCTAAATCCCTTTCTCTCTAAATTCCTATTCATGTTCTAGGGCCCATGTTTATGTTCCCACATGGGCTCAGAACCCTTCCTCTGCCTCATATCCCTGATGTTTCTGAATAAAAGTGTGATGATTAATAAATTATCCTTCTCAGCCTGGTTTATCCAATTATTTGGCTAAAAGCAGACACAAACTCAGAGCAATATCATGACCTTGAAAAATTAGGCACACAAGACAATGAGGAGTAATTAGAGCCAGGGAGATTTATTGAGAAAAAGGTGAGAAAGCCCCAAACATGCTTAGGATCTTGGCCAGCATCCAAAGAGAAAAGAAAGAAAAGATTCCTCTTTTTGAGTTAGGACTCAGAAAAGCCCGCAGGCTTAGCAGTGAAATCTGCCTGCATGGAGGGAGGGACTTTGGAGGGTATAAATACATTACCTGTTAAAAGGATAACTATTCCTCTCACTTCCTCTTTAGGGGAGGGATAGTGAGGGGAGGTCGCTCAACAGGTGATTGACAGGCTCAGTTGGATTAGCTCTTAAAACTCCTCTAAGGCCAAAAGACTGTTTCTCTGACCTGAGGGAAGTAGCCTTTTTCTTCATGGGCCTAAGCAAAAATTCTAATACCTCCACCCTTTTTGCTTTCATATGGGATTTGAAATCCTATGGGGAGCTAACCGTGAGGTTTCGTTTTGTAATATCACAAAGCAGGGGGTGGAATCTGTCTGCTGATGACCCCCAAGTGTGCTAATGTTGGCCTACCTACAACATTATCACCATGCCCCAAACAGCATTGCTTGGTTTTGGATTCACAAAACCCTTGTGACTTTCAGTCTTCTCTCTCTCTCTCTCTCTCTCTCTCTCTCTCTCTCTCTCTCTCTCTCTCTCTCTCTCTCTCTCTCCAAAGAGCTCAATGCTCGATGGTCAGAATACACACAAAGATTTGTGTTGCAGGAAGATGTTAGTCTTTAAGGCTTGGAAACAAATTGATTTCTCACCAGGAATTATAGATGAATAAACTGTGATATAGTTATTCTAAAGAATCATATGTAAATACAGGGCTGGAGAGGTGGCTCAGCCATCAGAGGGACACAAGAAGAATGACGTAGGCCTGTCTTGGATAACTTACTGGATCCAGCTGCACATTAAAGACCTAGAAACGTTGATATAATTTGGTTTGCAAAACAATGTGGTCCCTTGTCTATTTTAGTGTATGTGTATGTGTAAGGGATTGTTTAGTCTTGATAAGATTTTTAGAAACATCAGGAAAAGGCTGAAAGATACAATTCAGGATGTTTAAAAGGTATCAGCCACAGGGGGACTGGAGAGGTGGCTCAGCAGTTCAAGGTGTTTGCTTGCAAAGCCTAACAGCCTGGGTTCTATTCCCAGCTACCCAGATGGTACCACATGACCCCAGAGGCACACAGTGGCATGTGCAAATGGAGTTCGTTTGCAGAGGCAAGAGGCCCTACTGTGACCATTCTCTCTCTCTTTCTCTCTCCCTCCCTCTTAACTTTCTCCATTTCTTTGCAAATAAATATATTTTAAAAACAAGCCACAAGGCGTCTTTTTAGCCTTAAGATCAAAGCTCAGAACACACAGAGGGTATTAAACATGTTATTTGTTTGTTTAGAGGCAGGGACTCATGTAGCCCAGGCTGGACTCAACTCACTCCCATCTTGAACTTCTGATTTTGCTGCTTCTACCTTCCCAGTGCTGGGATTCCAGGCACACATCTCCATGCAAGGTTTAGGTATTGCTAGGGATCGAACCCAGGGCTTTGTGCATCCTAGGCAAACACTCTCAACTGAGCTACACCCTGGCCTTAAACGTGCTTATGACCTTATTATTCTCTCTTGAAAACTGTGATTTTCGAGCTGAATCTCTAGGTTTCATTGCTACGTCTCCCTGTTCCTGACTCCAGGGCCTCATTTGGCCTCGTCTGTCTCGCTGCACTCTCCCATTCCCTCCTCTTTATGCACATCAAGAGCAGGTTCTCAAGGGCAAGAGCCTGACTTGAGAGGCAGGGCGGATGGTGGAAATGTGTCTGACATCTGTCTGCACTTAGGGTAAAAGATTTCTTACCCATTTGGCTATAGGTCGGTGGGGTGGGGTGGGGGGCGGGGGCTGAGCCCACAGCTAGAATAAACTGGCTCTCTAGATGGAGTAGGATGTATACTTAAAGTTGTCTAAAGGTTAGAGGTTATTCAGATATCTATGGAACTGTAACAGTTATCTTCTTGTTGCTGGGACAAAAAAAACAGCTGATGGAGAAAAAGGGTTTATTTCAGGTTATGATTTCCTGATTTCACCGGGAGAAGTTTCATCCCGGTGAGCAGGAAGCTGACTCACAGTGTCACAGATAAGGGGGGAGGAAGCAGCAAGAGTGGGCTCTCTCTGAATATCCCATGGGCTAGACCCATAGCCTTCAAGGTCTGCCAGCAAGGCTTCATCTCCCAAAGGCCCCACCAGCTCGCCATAGATACTTGAGGTCACGAGGACACTGTACATTCAACCCATCGCAGGGACTTTCTTGGGCGATGTTGGTTATGAGGTGCAGAACACCCAGAGATTGCATCGGTCTTACAGGGTTAATTGGATATAAAGTCTTCTTCAACAAAAAAGTAAATGAGGGCCGGGGATATAATTCAGGTAGTAGAATGCCCGCCTTACATGCAAGAGGTCCTGAGTTCAATTCTCAGCACTGTAGAGAACTAGGCTGTAGTCCCAGGACTCAGGAATTAGAGGCAGGAGGATTAGAAACTCAAGGTCATCCTTGGCTATATAACAAGTTGGAGGCCAGCCTGGAATACATGAGACCCTAAAAAGTAATTGAAAAAATATAGGGCCTCAAAATATGCAGGGGTGTGGGTAATATCTCTAACCACCCTCCTTACGACTATGGACTTAGAAACATTAACCAGAGGTTGTTGTTGTTGTTGTTGTTGTTGTGTGTGTGTGTGTGTGTGTTTATTGGATTTGAAACACCATTAAGATACCATATATTTTGGGTCAACAGCAATTTTGGCTCCTTCTCTCAGTTCATAATAGCAAGAATATACTTTTCCTAGGAGGAAAGGAGAACTTAGAGGAGAAATGGACTTTTTTATTGCAAGACATTGTGATAGGTGACAGAAATCTCCATCTAGTTGATATAGTTTCTTTTTCCTTCCATCTTTACAGTGACATCTGATTTATTAGATGTCCTTATGCTAGAAGGTAGTTTCATTTCGAAACAGAACATGTTCAATTTCTGAGAGTTATGTCGGTAGCTCTTGCTTTGGGGATCCTTTCCGGCAGTGTGAGTTCCTGGGAGGTGGCCGGGGACAGCCAGCATCACTGTACAGCCTGTGGGTTCCTGGCTGGGGGGTGATTCCTAGTGGGTTCCCCTCTGAGCTTTTGGAACATGATATGATATTCTACAAAACACTGGCCTTATGTGTGGAATTAGGAATTGGCTAAATTTTTTTTTAATTATTCATGTATTTATTTTTAATATTTCATTTATTTATTTGTAGGGAGAGAGAAAGAGGAGAGTGTGCATGGGCACCCCAGGGTCTCTTGTCACTACAAACTCTAGATGCATAATTCAGGTAGTAGAATGCCTGCCTTACATGCAAGAGGTCCTGAGTTCAATTCTCAGCACTGTAGAGAACTAGGCTGTAGTCCCAGAACTCAGGAATTGCCAGTTTGTGCGTCTGGCTTTACGTGGGTATTGGGGAATCAAACCCAGGATGACAGGCCACTGAGCCATCTCTCCAGCCCTGTGGACAATCTGGACAAGTCTTTGGAGTTTAGGGGGTTTTTGTTGTTATTTGCCTAAATTTTAGGTTACAAGTGAAAATCACCAGGGGAGATTTAATCCAAGCAGGAAGTAGACAGTTTTCAGGATGCTGACATTAGCATATTGGTCCTCCATCCCCCAGTTCTCTGAATGACACTGAGAGTGCATTCTCCTAACACGTCCTATCATCTCCTTACCCCTTCCCTTCACCCAGCCTAACTCACCCTTCCCTGGTATCCATGAGCCCATTCCTGGCTCTTGTATGTGTGTGCGTGTGTGTGTGTGTGTGTGTGTGTGTGTGTGTGTGTGTACACGTATTTGAATGTGGAGGCCAGAAGACAACCTCAGGTGTCATTCCTCAGGGACTATCTACTTTTTCAAGACATGGTCTCTCACTGGCCTGGAATTTGCCAATTAGGCTAGACTGGCTGGCCAGGAAGCCCAGGGAACTGCCTGTCTCTGCCTCCCCAGTGCTGGGATTCAAAGGACTGCCACCACGTCCAGCTTTTCATACATGAGTTCTGGGGATCAAACTCAAGTCGTCATGCTTGCAAGACACGCGTTTCGCAGACTGAATGTCTTCCCAGTCCTATGACTGGCTCTTCATTCTTTATTATTTTAAGCTCTTTCTTTGGAAATAACTTTAGATCATACAAGTGCAAAAGAACACAAAACTCTAGGGAGCATTTTGTCCCACTTCCCCTAACAACTTATAGATCCATCGTCACTGGTAGGTATTTCACAACAGACTGACTCTCTGCCTTCCCCTGGGGAAGCCCCAGCAATCAGTCCCAAAGCCTGAAAATATTCGTTAGCAAAGAGCAGGTATATTTGCAAAGTGAGTTGAAAACCCAAGTTTCCTGGCTGCTAATGCAGACCTCGTGTCTCAGGTGGTGTGGACCGGAGGGGGATTAAACTCACCCTGGAGTGAAAAGCAGCGCTTTGTCTATTTCAAGTCAGAGCGAGTCACTGGCCCAGGCACAGAGTTGCCGGCTACTGTCTGCTCTGTGGAGATGGAGGGATGAGTTGGTTCCTTTCTCTGCCTTCACACCTCTCTCTGCCAGGCAAAGAACAGGAGACCCGCTGGGGGAGCTGTGCGGAGTGGCTAACTCCAGGGACATGAAGATTTAGCCTTAGCGCTGCCCAGGGCTCTTCGGATCCTGCACTTGGTAAGTCGTTCTGGAAGCCCACGTTTCCTCGTGTGTTAAACAGGCATGGATGAGAGCCTGGTGGGGGAGCCTTAAAGAACCAAAGTGGTAGGAGTCCCTGGGAATGGCCCTGGGCCTCCCTGGGAAGTGATGGGCGGATAGGCTGCCTTAGGAGCAATATGGAGGGAGGGAGGAGCTAGGCAGGATTGGGCTGAGGGTGAAATCTCTGGTGAGTTCTTGATTCAACTTGACTTGATCTAGAATCATCTAAGAGATAAATCTCTGGGCATGTCTGTGAAGTGCTTTCTAGATTGGGTTGACTGAGGTGGGTAGACCGTCCCCAACTGTGGGCCGTTCCAGTCCATGGGCTGGCTCGGAGGAAGCTGAGCACCAGCATCCATCTGATTGTCATGCAGTGTGACCAGCCTCCTCACGCCCCCGCCACCATGCCTTCCCTGCCACCATGGACTGCACCCTCACACTGTGGCCGAATGTAAACCCTTCCTTCCTTAAGTGGGTATTTTGTCACACCAGTGAGAAAAGTAACTAATACAATGTCCAAGTATAGTTTGGCCACCTCGTGGGGATTTCTAGAGCCAGGGTTCACGTTGGTATAGTGTCAAGTAGGGGAGAAAAGGCCAAGCCTATATATTCCACATCTGTCCAGGTGTTTGCCCCAGGGTGGGCCAGGAACTGGACTGGCACCTCTCTGCAGCTGGGCTTTCCCCCCCATGACATTCTCAGTTGACGACAATACGGTCTTTATGTAAGGGTCATCAGAAGACCCTTCCCGTGACTGTCAGGTTCTGGGTTCAGGTTAGAGGAACCAGGCTAAACTGTTTCTTGAGCCCAAGCTTTTATTTTAATGCCAGGAGAGACTGGTGGACTCTGAAGTCAGGGGCGGACAAGAGCTTTGGAATGCTGGGTAAGAGAGTCGTAAAGGTGATGGGAAGAGGAGGAGGGAACTTGTCCTACAAGGGATGGGCTTACATGATGTCACTGAGGTGAGGGCTGGGGAAGGTGGCAGCTCCCTCCCCTCAGCTCAGGTGTGCTCAGAAGGTGAGAGAGAGAGGAGTGGAATGGACAGAGCACTAGGGTGTCCCCTACCATGTGGAAATATGAACAGAGAGAGAAGCACAAAGAAGGGGTATTAATGTCCACATGGGTGGCATAGGTCGAGGTATCCGACCCTTTGATTAACAGAGAAAGGAAGGATTTGCCCAAGGTCAAATACCAAGGTCATGCCCCAGCAACTTCTTATGTCTATTCTTTCTAGGATGGGACATTTCAACAGCTATGTACCTGGTCATCCTCTCAGAGGTGGGAAGGACCAGGCAGGTGAAACATTGTCCTAAGAATGCCACATGCCCGCCTCAGCCCCAGCTACATGGGCCTGAAGCCCATGTTGGTTCTCTCTCTCTCCCTCTTTCTTTTTTGAAAAAAAAATATTTATTTGTAAGCAGAGAGAGAAGAAAGAGAGAGAAAGAGAATGGGCACACCAGGGCCTCCGCCTGCTCCAAACAAACTCCAGATACATGGGCCACCTTGTGTATCTGGCTTTACGCGGGTAATGGGGAATTGAACCCAGGTTGTTAGGCTTTGCAGGCAAGCGCCTTAACCGCTGAGCCATCTCTCCAGCCCTCTTTCTTTCTTTTTAGTGTGTGTGTTTCTGTGTGATGACGTGCATGCCTTACATGTAGGCTTGCAGAGGCCAGGTTGTCAGGTGCTTCTTCTGTCACTCGCCCTCCTTATTTCCCTGAGGCAGAATCTCTCTCTTGAAGGTATAGTGGTTTTAATGCGAAATGTCTCTCATCTCCTGATGTGTGTGTGATGAAGCCTCGAACTCAACCCCCAGCTGGGGGAGCCTTTGGGAGGTGGAGCCTTGCAGGAGGAGGTGTGTCACTAGAGATGGATTTGGTGGAGAATCAGTCCAGTCCACTGGGTGTCAGCCTGCTGGCTCTGGCTGCCTTGCTTGATCATATGGGAACATGTGAGCCAGCTGCCTGCTCTGCCGTGCCTTCTCCACCAGATTAAACTTCCCCTCTATCAGCCTGAAGTGAACCCTTCCCATCTATATGCTACTTTATGTTGGGTGTTATGTCTTAGCAACAAACAGGTAACCACTCTCCTCAGCCTGGAACTTGCCATGTTTCAGCTAGATTGGCTGACCAGCTATTCCCAGAATCCTCCTGTCTCTGCCAGCCCACCCTCTGTGCTAGGCTTACAGGTGTGAGCAGCCATGCCCAGCATCAGCGCTGAGAGTCAAACTCAGGTCCTCACACTTGTGCATCGAGCGCTCTTGCTTGTGGAACCACCTCCCCAGTCCAAGGCTGGTTCCATCTAACAAGTTTATCCCCAGGGCTTTCAGCCTTTCAAATAAAGTGACACTCATCTTTGTGACTGCCTGTGAGCATGTCCATGGAAATGGTTCCAAGAAATCTTTTCTCTTTGGCGTCTAGTTAAAAGGAGAAAAAAATGTAAAAATGCCTTGGGATTAGGCTCACTAGTGATGATGTCTTAGTGCGCTTGGCCACGTGGGAAAATCAGTTCATCACCTCTAAGCTGGACTGACAGCCCAGAGCCATGCCAGAGGATTGAGGACTGGCAGTTCTCCGCCAGGGTCTCCGGGGTCTGAGCTGGAAAGTCTTACTCAGCTGGTTTATGAACCTCCCTTGTTCCTCTGAGAGCTGGCCTTGGTGCTTGGCAGTACTTTGTTGGGGAGAAAAGTGCCAGAAATGGTAACACTTTGTAAGAAATGTCTTACCTCGTTCCATTCACAGAAGAAAGGCATCAGAGCCGAGCCCTGGGGTGATCCATCTCCAGCAGCCCCCTGAAAATCCACCCTCTCCCTCCCCGCTAGGCTTCCTGCACCCACTAATACCCTGCATTCCTCGGAAACTCAATGAGACCTACGTACCTTTTGTCATTCATATTTCACTGCCTTATCGCCACATAATGCGTTAATATCGAATTAATTTTGTGCTCATCAGATAGCAAAATGGATTGCCAAGGAACGGGTTTCTTTGAGCATTGTTGAAGGTTCTCCCCCCACCCACCTCTGACAGCTGAATATTTGAATACTTAATAATATCCAAACAGGGAAAAATTCGTTTCCTGCAAATATATAAGAAAGGCTTTAAAGTTGAAGAAGAGACGACTGCTTTTCCAGCCCTGCCTGCGCAGCCTCCTCTCCAGTCCTGTCACCTGTCTTCCTCGTGGCCTCAGGGGGAGCCTCTAGACACTTCTTAAATGTCTTCCATTCAAGACTCCATCCCTTTGGGGAATATTGTCTGGTCCTTTGTCTTGACTTCTTTCTGTGAGATTCATCTCCCTCCTTTCCTCCCTTCCTGCCTTCCCTCTCTCCCCTTTCTTCCTTCCTTTCTTTCTTTCCTTTCTTTCTTTTCTTTTATTTTATTTTCTTTCTTTCCTTTCTTTTCTTTTCTTTCTTTCCTTCTTTCCTTTCTTTCCTTCTTTCCTTTCTTTTTCTTTTTCCTTCTTTCTTTCTTTTCTTTTTTCAGGTAGCCCAAGCTTAAACTCACTATGTGGCCATAGATGGCCTTGGACTTCTGATCCTCCTGAGTGCTGGGATTACCTGCCCACATCAGAATGGCAAATTTTAAGGGTGGGGAGGGAAAGGAGAGGAAGGGCGGGGCTCATCTGCCATGTCTCCGGGCTAAGGTCATCTTTGGTCACTGAAGAAAGCTTGGGTTTCCACAGAGGGTGACGCGCTTTCCTTCTTAACCTTGCTCCCACCTCGTGCCCTCTTTGGATTTTTTTGTTGGTTTGTTTTGGCTTTTCAAGGTAGAGTCTCACTCTAGCCCAGGTTGGCCTGGAACTCACAGTGATCCTCCTCTCTCTGCCTCCTGAGAGCTGGGATTAAAGGTGTGTCACCACACCTGCTTGTTGTGCCTTTTTTGGGAAAGACTCCAACAGCATTAGTTTTTCACTATAATTTTTATTGGTTCACAAAGCATTAGGGTTCATTATGGAATTTTTCAATTTTTTTTATCTCCCTTCCACCATCTTTTCCCCTCCCCCTCCTCTCTCCCCATTTCAGCCTCACTTCTGCTTTCAGGCCACAGGGTGTTTTTGCCCACCTGCCCTTTCTGACCACCCCTCACCCCCTTGTTGTGTTCTCCCACGTACTTGACCTTGAGAACACAGGGTCTGCTTCCTCCATGGGTTACTGTGTGTAAGTTCCTGGGGGGCCACGAGTCCGCGTGTAGATCTCGTGTCTGCAAAATCTGCAGGCACTGTTTCCTTTCCGTGTGTATATGTCTGTGTGGTATGTGTGACAATGTGTGTGCGCTTGTATGTGTGCCAATGTGCGTGCAAGGTCACCCGTGGGGTGAGGCAGCATCCCACCTCCTGGGACAGAAAAGAGGAGGATGTCTCAGAACACAAGGCTTGGCCGCCACACCCCATTCCATCCCTAGCCAGGTGTGTGGTTTCTGGCTGTTGCTGTCCGTCTCCAAGGTCACATTGCCAAGTGGGGGTGGGGACGGACAGAATCATTCTAGAACATCTGCCAGGAGCCCCTTTCGAAGACAAGCTGATACAGACAGAAAGTCCTCTGGTGCTTAGGAGCACTAAGTAAATATTTGAGTTTAATTAGTCTGCTCCGTGTTCGAGGGGAAAGGAATGTGTGCAGAAAGATTTAAAAACAGTTCTCTCCACAGTTGAAGAGAATGAGTTTTGGAATGACCGGGATGACTTGAAGTTTCTTGGAGAATCCACTTAGATAAACTTTTGTTATATATCCACACGTACACACACACACACACACACACACACACACACACACACACACACTCACATATGTTACTTTCATTGCCTGATAAACACCTGATAAAAGCAACTGAAGGAAGGAAAGGGTTGATTCTGGCTTGCAGTTCCTGGGGATCCGTTTCAGCATGGCAGTTGCGACCTGGTGTCAGGAGCAAGAAGCTGGCTGGTCACTGGGCATCGATGGCCAGGAAGCAGAGGATGAACAGGAAGTGAGGTCAGCAGGCTATAAAACCTCAGGCCTGTGTCTGGTGACCCACTTTCTCCAATAGGCAGTACCTCCTACAGGTTCCATAACCTTCTCAAACTGGGGACAAAGTGTTCAAACACTTGAAGCTATGGGGGACATTTTACATCCAAACTATAACTATATACAGATAGATAGATGATATATATATACATACATAGATGGATAGATAGATAGATAGATGGATGATAGTTGGTACAAACATAGATGGTATGGGTATGTAAGGTAGACACTAAGAGAGAGAGAGGTCGGTCAGGAAGATTCTACAACCACATGAATGAATACACATATCTGCATTCATTCTCATCCATTCACTCATTCACTGAACATCCGTCGTGGATCAGGCCCTGAGATATAATGGTAAAAGAAACCAGTATGGCCAGGAAGCTAGAAAGGAGCTATAAGGGAGGGAGGGAGGGAGGGAGGGAGAGAGGGAGGGAGGGAGGAGGGAAGGGGATAGCTTAAGAAGAGGGCCTAGTAGATACGTAAGCAGAGGGGCAGAGCACTGGGGTGAATGGTCTAAGTGGAGTCAGGGGAGGGGATGGAGGAGTGGGAGGAGGGTTCATGAAAATTTTAAATGTTATAAATAAGCCATATGGAAACCAACATTTTGCTATATATGTTAAAAAAGAGAGAGTTTGGGTAGAAATAGCTTGTGCAAGTGGATAATGTTGTGCCCAGAAGTCATAGACTGTTATTAGAAAAATTCCAGTGTCAGGGGTGGGATACCGTCCAGCAAGCTGTTGACCAGGGAGGCCCATGATGCCCCCAAACAGTACACCCAGTGCCCACCAGAACTAGACGGGGAGACCCTGTTGCTGAAGACTCACAGCCTGGGCTGCAGGTCGCCCAGGAACCCAGCTGGAGCTGAGCTGGACGCCTCCTCCCTGTTGACCGGTGGTCAGGATGCCGGGAAGAGCTCGGCAGGAGGAACGTCCACGATGGACCCTGCGAGCTCTATGGGTGGACAGCCAGGCCAAATGGACCCCCTGGAGCAATGGGGGCACGGCTGTCATGGGGAAACCAGCTGCTCTGATGGGTCCTGAGGCCCCTCCTGGGAGGGAATTCCTGCCCCTACTGAAAACCTAAGCCTATAGCTAGTGCTGGAGAGATCACTCAGGGGTTAAACACTTGCCTGCAAAGCCAAGCCCCCCCCCCTCTCTCTCTGCTTGCAAACAAATAAATTACTTAATTTTTAAAAAAAACTATGTTGGGTGTGATGGCACATGCCTTTAATCCCAACACTTAGGAGGCAGAGGCAGGAGGATTGCCACGAGTTCAAGGCCACCCTGAGACTGCATAGTGAATTCCAGGTCAGCCTGGGCTAGAGCGAGACCCTACTTCGAAAAACAACAAGGGCTCACAGGCCTGTTGTCTGTCTTTCAGTTCCCCTTTGCTAACTGGCTTGTGCAGCTGTCTGTAGACCTGAAATTTCACTACGGAAGGCTGTGTGGGTTCAATGTCAGCCCTGGGCTCATTCTCACTTTTTCCTAACTATAATGTCTATATATATATATGTATATATATATATGTGCATATATATATATATATATATATATATATATATATATATATAAGATTGCTTAAGATATTTGAGTGTTGGAGCTGGAGAAATGGCTCTGAGGGAAAGAACAAATCCTGTGCAAGCTTGAGGGCCAGAGCCCAACTCCCCAGCACCCACATAAACAGCTGGGTGAGGCCTCCATCTGTACCTCTCCTCCTATGGGGAGCAGAGACTGGACAGTCACCAGGGCTGTGAAAACAGAAGCTCCTGAAATCAGCCAGAGGCTCCCTCTCAAGGTGACGGGGGAGGACACCAGACATTCTGCGCTAGTCTCTGCACTCACACGCACCTGGTGTGTACATCTGCACAAATAGCACACTCACTAAATACATCTGAGTGTCCTGTCCTCATCGCTGGTCTGGATCAGTTGACTTGGGGACACTGGCTGGTCTAAGAGTTGGACAAAGTTCCCAACTCTGCTGGGTCCATGGCAAACCCTTGCTCTAGGGAAATGATTAAATATGGAGCACGTGCACAGGGAGGACTCAAACTTTCACTTTGAGAAAATGGAGTCACATGTACACGAGATAAAATGCTTCGTGCCTTCACACAAATACCCCGAGTCTGCAAACTTGAGAAAACCCTAAAAAGAAATCTCAGAGATACCGAAATCCATCCCACTAGAGTCTGACTCGGGCTGTTTCCCGGCCAGGGCCTCTAGCCACTGCCAACGAATTCCAGATACACGCACCATTTTGTGCATCCAGCTTTATGCAGGTACTAGGAAATCGAACCCGGGTTGTTAGGCTTTACAGGCAAGCTCCTTGACCACTGAGCCATCTCTCCACCTCAGATTCAGGGGTTTTAATAAAGCTTGTAACTTGGATCTCTAGTCACCTGGCTGGAAGAGGTGTCACCAGGGCGGATCCTGGGGTTCAGCCCTAAGATATGTTTGGGGGCAGATCTGATTTCCAGCCCAAAGATATGCAGAGGGGTTTGAGCTCTGATTCCTGCTGCTGCGGGTTTGTGCTGTTGCTTTTGGTGTTTGCTGGCTGGTGGTGGTTTCTCTCTGCTTGGATGTATGAAGCAGCCTCTTCCATCATGGATGGAACTTCCCCCTGGATCTGTAAGCCGGAATAAATCCCTTCTCCCATAAACTGTGTCTGTTTGGAAGTTCATCCCAGCAGTGTGAAGCTGGCTATAACACATGGGTCCTGTACCTCATGGGTCTCATGTCCCAGTCTGGCTTCAAACTTGTTATGTAGCTTACGATGACCTTGAATTTCTCATCCTTCCGGCTAGGGTTATAGGCATGCACCATCACAGGGCGGTGAGGATTGAATTCAGGATTCCCCTAGGTTAGACAAGTGCTCTACCAACTGAGCTATATCCCCAGCTCCCCACCTGGAAAGCTTGTGCGTGTGTGTGTGTGTGTGTGTGTGTGTGTGTGTGTGTGTGTGTGCATCTGTGTGTGTTGAGATATGTTCCCTTATTCCTCAGGACTTCAGTCACAAAGGCATGTTGGATTTTGTCAAGTGCCTTTTCTGCATCTATCGAGGTAGTCATGTGACTTTTGTCCTCGAGTCCATTATATGATGTATTACATTTATTGATTTGTTTAGGAACATACTTACAACCATTCTTTTGAATTCTCCATCGGGTATTTTTGTCTAATTCACTCTCACTGGAAGCCATTACTGTGAGATTCATCATTTTTGGAGGAATTGTGTCGCTTTCATGTTTTATGTTTCTGATATTACTGTGTTGGGATTTTCACACCTTGAGTTATTTCATAGCTTGGTTTTCTGTTTGTTTTATTAGCTCTTTTCTTAGGTGATAGTTCAGAGTTACCTCCTCAGTCTAGGACCTTAAGGTATGGCCTCTAGATCACTCCCGGGCTAGAATACTAACTGGAGTGACCAGAGTGTGCATGTATCTGCTAGGCAAATGTCCCAGTGGTCCCTTGACTTCAAGACCTGTTGGTGGGGAACCGAGCAAGGCTGCTGTGGAGTTTCTCCTAGGACTTGAGTTACTGAGAAGTGGGAGGGATGCGGGGCGGGTTTGCGTGGGGACTCGTGTTAACTGGGAAAAAGAAAGAGGTGATAAAAGCATGGGGACAGGAAGTTGGGGTACCATTAGGTTGTTAGATTCCACAATTTTTAGAGGTTGTTGAGGCTGTGCAAGTTTGTAGTTATGGAGTGTGAGGAGGAGGGGAGGAGGGGGAGGGGACATAGAGAAGAGGCTGAAAAGGGAGAAAGTAGCAGCGGATCACAGTGTTAGTCTGGATGGACCAAAATACGGAACAAAACTAAAATGTGACCGAGCAACACACAACCTGTCACTGAATGCGAGCGTAGAGATTAAAACAAAAAATGACACTAAAAGATTTTTAAGGGCTGGAGAGATGGCTCAGGGTTAAGGCACTTGCCTCCAGTGCCTAAGGCCCCGGGTTCAATTCCCCAGGACCCACATAAGCCAGACCCACAAGGTGGTGGCCCTGGTACGCTCGCTCTCTCTCTCTCTTTCTCTCTCTCTCTCTGTATCTCTCTGCTTGAAAATGAATAAAATATTTTTTAAAAAAGATTTTTAAAACTCAATAGCGACAAAAGTTAACCCTAACATACAAAAGATCAAAAACACACATCCAATCGAAAGCATCAATATTTCTGCCTTAGTGGGATGGATTTTTGAATTCTTTCCCTTCTTAGGAGGTTTCCTTTCACAATCTGCCCAGATATGAAAGGTGTGATTAGCACTTCCGGTTCAAACCTGAAGAACCAGACTTGTGGTGTGTGGAGGTCAGCCTGCCATCTGGAGAGTCTCGCTCGGTTGAGCAGATGGTTCCCTGCATGGCGCACATCCTGCTTTGTCTTAGCTGGGCTCAGGCTGTGACAGACAGTCTCGGCTTCTTGCAATCCAGTCCCCAGCGTTGGTGTATGGGGCAGGGGAATGAAGCATTGGGGCGACTGGGCCCTGAGGGGAAGGCAGGAATGTCTTTGAGCCTTCCCAGTTTGCTCTAGAGATTAAAGAATGATCTGGGGCTGGAGAGATGGCTCAGTGGTTAAGGCACTTGCCTCCAGTGCCTAAGGCCCGTGGTTCAATTCCCCAGGTCCCACAAGGTGGTGGTCCTGGTGCGCTCTCTCTCTCTCTCTCTCTCTCTCTCTCTCTCTCTCTCTCTCTCTCTCTCTCTCTCTGTATCTCTGCTTGAAAATGAATAAATAAAATATTTTTTAAAAAAAGAATGATCTCACTTGTTCTTGCTAACCTGTTTCTCTGTGAACTACCTGAGCCCCTCCCTGGGAGAGAGGCCCCCTTTAGTAGAATCCAAGTCTAATTCTGACATTGTGATTGGTCAAGTTCAGACCCCAGAACTCGGAGTCATGGCTGGCCTCTTCCTGAGCCAGCGTCTAGCCCAGACCAATCAGCTGTCTCTCTGGTTCCCCTGAGCCTGCAGGTGAAGCCCACCACACAGTAAGGCTGTAAATAGACCTAAACCAGTGGGGACAAGGTCTCTTGGCTGTCCATTCATCACTTCTGAAACTCCAGCTTCTGATAAGCCTCCTCTCCCCTCACCTTGGCCCAGGTGGTGTAAGATGAGGGGAGACCCCCACCCCTACATGGGCTCCCTACCCCCCCTGCCCTCCACAAGGCCGAGGTCTCTGCACTTTCTCCTCTTTCCTTCTCTTAATCTAATAAAGTCTCTGTAAACATCACCCACTGGTCTATAGATTTTTAATTCTTTAAACTCCTAGAATAAGAATTTGGGGTATCCTAAATTGTGGGTACATTGGTGTCTTGACAAAGAACCCCAAAATTCCTGTTTTAGGAGGTTGTGGAACGTTGTCTGGTGGTGTGTTTGTGGGCCTCAACTGGTCCACCCTCTCCAGGTTTCGTTGATCTCGAAAGGCTGATGCGTGTGGAGAGAAGCCCTTCCCCACAGTTTCTGGGCTCTTGTGAGCGAGAGGCTTTACCCAGTGGCCAGTCCAGCTGATCTACAGTGATCACCAGCAGCTCCCCTGATTCTGCGAGGTGATCTTACCAGGATTAGTAAATTCATTTGTCTCTTGCTAAAAAAGTGTGTATTGTATCCAATCTTGCCTCTTTTTTCCTCCCTTGGGTTTTGTGAGTGAGGCTGCTATTCTCTCATTTTACCCAGACGTCCACCTTTTGTGGAGGGGGCACAGGGTCTCATTGGTCTGGAATCTACCAAGTAGGCTAGACTCGCTGGCCAGTGAGCCCCAGAGATCCTCCTGTCCCCACCTCCCTTGCTGTTTGCTGCTGGGAAGGCCAGACTAGCTGCCCTTGCGCCTCGAGACTCTCCCGACTCCGCTCCCCACGGCCATAGGCTCATTGGGATTACAGATGTATGCACCACTGGATGTCCAGCTTTACACGGGGGCTGCAGATCCAAACTCCAGTCAGCAGGTTTGCAGGGGAAGCACCTTTAATCCCTCAGCCACAAGAATCTGCATTTCTAGCAAGTTCCTGGCGGACACTGATGGTGTCATCTGGTGGCCACGTCTTAAGCACCATTATCTAGAAGAAAGCTGGCATTATGACTTTGTTGCTCCAAAAATTCGTTCCTCAATGTAGCCTCAGGTTTAGTCTACACTGTCATGGGGCAAGTTTTTGATTCTCAGGTAGTGTTTACATACTAAATTCAAACCACAAAACCCCTAAGTTTGAAGGTTTTGACCAGGTAGAGAGCAAAAATTATGACCCCCAAGGCAGAAGGAAGCAGACATTTTAATGAAGACTTTAAAAGGGCTGAGGCTTTTGGGGGGGCGTGTGTGTGTGTGTGTGTGTGTGTGTGTGTGTGTGTGGTTTGCGTTCATGTGTGTATGCATGTTTGCACGTATGTGGGCACATGTATTTGTGCGTGGGTGTAGAGGCCAGAGTTCATATCAACTATCTTCAATTGCTCTCCACTTTTTTCTTTTTTTTAATATTTTATTTATTTATTTTCAAGCAGAGAAATGCAGAGAGAGAGAGAGAGAGAGAGAGCGCACCAGGGGCATATGTGGGTCCTGGGGAGTTGAACCCGGGGCCTTAGGCACTGGAAGCAAGTGCCTTAACCGCTGAGCCATCTCTCCAGCCCTCAATTGCTCTCCACTTTATTCTTTGAGACAGGATCTCTCCCTGGGCCCAGAGCTCCCTGGTTTGGCTAGTCTATCTAGCTGGTCACCCTAAGGGTTCCTGTCTCTGCCTCCTAGATGCCTAGATTACAGGTGGTCCACCACGTCCACCTAGCACTTACGTGAGCGCTGGGAATCCAAACTCAGGGCAAGAGCTTTCCTCACTGAGCCATCTCCCCAGCACCAGCGTTCCAACCATGATGATGAGCACATAGTCACACAGCCAGAGAGCTCTCTGTCAATGCGAGACTTTTCGTCACCATGGCAAATACCCAAAACCAATTAAAGAAGGAAAGAGGTGTTTTGGCTCACAGTATCAGAGGTCTCAGTCCATGGTAGATGGAGGCAAGGCTGAAGATCGCTGTGAGAATTACATGGTGGAGCAAAGCAGCCCCCTCATAGTGGACAGGGAGCAGACAGGGAGACAAGAAGGAACTAGAAACAAGATGGCCTTCAAAGATGACCAGCGGGGCTGGAGAGATGGCTCAGCGGTTAAGGTGCTTGGCTCCAGTGCCTGAGGCCCCCTGTTCAATTCCCCAGGACCCACATAAGCCAGACCCACAAGGTGGTGGCCCTGGTGCATTCTCTCTCTCTCTCTCTCTCTCTGCTTGAAAATGAATAAATAAAATATTTTAACAAAGATGACCAGCGACCTGCTTCCTCCAGCTAGACTCTCTAAAGTTTCTACCACCTCCCACCACCATTTAGAGTTGAACCTTTACTCTGGAGCCTAGAAGGGATTTCATATGAAAAACCACAGCACAGTCCATAGGAGGCAGGAAGGGGAGGGCCAAAGGGGGTGGTTTCCAGTTGGGTTGCTCCAAACCCAAGATCAGCAGTCAGCAGACGAGGGCTTGAAGGTCAACATGGTTGGCCACCCATTTTTGTAAGGACTGTAAGCTAAGAATACTTTTCCATTTTAAATGGTTGAGGAAGGATGAACGTATCATAAAATGTAAAATTGTATGAAGTTTGAATTTCATAGTCTGTAAGTTCTATTGGAAGACAGGCCCATTTTTTGATTGTTTACGGTAGAGTTGGTTGGCTCTACCACATAAAGCCTAAATATTCATGGTCTGGCCTTATACACAAAGTAGTCACTGATCCCTGCCCTAGAGGGAAGGGTGCAGCACCTGGTCAGTGAGCCATAAAGATGATCTGAGATATGACCTAGCGAGTAAGGTGCTTGCCGTGAAGGCAGAAGGACCTGAAAGAACCTGACCCTGGTACCTGTGTAAAAGCTGGGCTTGTGATCCCAGCAGTGGGAGGAAGACACAGGAGGATCCCTGGGCCTCACTAGCTCTAATCTCCCCGAATTGCAGAGCTCTGGTTTCAGTGAGAGACTGTCTCAGAAAATAGTGTGGAAGCCAGGGGTGGTGGTTCAAGCTCTTGGGAGACTGAGCTGGGGGATCAGTGTGAGCTGGAGGCTAGCCTGGGCTACACAGAAAGTTCCAGGACGGACCTTCAAGTGCTGGTGAATGTGCCTGGAAGCGCATTTGTCTTGGAGCAGCTGGAGGTGATAGGCGAAGGTCCCGAGAAGAAGCAGCTAGAACAATGTCAAGTTGCTGACCCTTCCCTGTGGTCACACACAGCAGTGACAGATGACCCCACAATAGTCAGATGACAAAAGCACAAACTCACATTGGGGGAGACACTGGGTGTTGCAGTCAGCTTTCTAGTTGCTGCGCAGAAAGAACCCAAACAAAAGCGGCTTGTGGAGGAATGGGTTTATTTGGCTTATGGACTCGAGGGGAGACTCCATCCTGGCAGGGAAAACGATGGCATGAGCAGAGGGTGGACATCACCTCCGCCACAGCACTGCAGACAGCGGCAGAAAGGTGTGCCAAACACTGGCAAGGGGAAGCTGGCTTAGAACCCCATAAGCTCGCCCCCAACAACACAGCTCCATCGAGGTTGTAAAACCCAAACTGCCATCAGCTGAGGATCGATCTATCAGAACACATTCAATTGTTTGTGGGGGACACCTGGATCAAACCATGACACTGGGTCACAGCAAGTTCTCTCCAAGGCACAAAGATTTAGCAAAACAAACACAGACATTTTTATTTTTTTTATTTTTTGCATGCTGCATGAATAAGACGTCCTGTACTTTCAGGGTCTCAAAAATGACTGGAACATTCTCGTCAAATAAATAAGAATGTTCATTGATAAAATCATAAAGGACTAATAACTGAAAAACATCTTGGAGACTTTTCGGGTCCTAAAATATGTAAAAATTACTTTTGCATAAAATGAAAGCCTTTTACATTAAACCACTAGAAACAACAAAAATTCCATTCTGCTAACTTAATCTTATACTCAAACAGGTTTGATCTGTTAATAAGAGAACATAGTCCCAGGGATTTAAGTCCTGGTTTAAAAAAAGTCAGGGGGGAGTTAATTTAAATATTCTTTTGTGCTTCTTGGTTTTATGAAAGGTATTTTTCAAACATGGAGGACTTCTGCATAATTTCCCTTTTAAACTTAAAAACACGGTTAAAACATTTACATAATAAAAAATTTTAACATTTTACTTTAATATGAAGAATATGATTTTTTTTGTTTTGTTTCCATGGAGAAAAGAGCAATTGCTTTATGCAGATATGATATGTGATTTCAACTGGAATGTGTTGTAATTGTATTATGCTGGTTACAGTGCGAAGGAATGATGTCTCTTGTGAACTGGTACTGGTCAGACTCCAATAATCTAAAAAGTTTATGCATTGAAAGAACTGTTTCCACTGTATTATTTCGGGTAAATTTTATGTGCATAGGTTACCCAGTTTCACAGCTCAAGCAAACCAAAATGATGTCCATAAGAAATTATTCATTAACTGCTTCCTCGCACCTGGTCTCTGATCGACCTCATCTGTCTTGCTTCCCATAGGGAAGCATTTGTGTTCACTTTATGTTTATCTCTGTAGTTTTTGGTTTTGTATGTAAACAAATATGAATTTTTCTCATTTCCCTATTTCTTCCTTATATAACCCATACATAGTAGAGTCACAATTATTTTGCGTATTTTTTACTCTATAGCCTCTCAGGCATTGATTCATGTTCTTCTTTTTTAAAAAAAAATTGTATTTATTTGCACATATGTGCAGGTGAGGGGCTTACCAGGGCCTTCTGCAGACACCAGATGCTTGCAGCCCTTTGCGCATCTGGCTTATGTGGGTGCTGGGGATTGAACCTGGGGCCAGCAGATTTTGCAACAGGTGCCGTTAACCACTGAGCCATCTCCCCATGCCCCTGCCTCATGTGCTCTGAGTTGTATCACACTCTGCTGTGTGGTGTTACCAGGGACTTCTGAAGAAGACTGAAATTACTGGCTCTTCTTAAGCCCCTCCTTATTGGACTTCATTTGTTTCCAAGTTTTTCTTTTCTGCCCTGTGGGAATGTGTATCAGCCATCTTCTCATTGCTGGGACAAAATACCTGACCAGGGGTTATTTCAGCTGGCAGTCCAGGTTACAGGCCATCGTGGTGGGGAGGCATGGTGGCAGGAGCTTGAGGCAGCTGGTCACATTCAGGCTACAGTGAGGAGGCAGAGCCATGAGCGCTGCTGCAAACAGCTCTCTCCTCTCCTACTGTCCAGGCCCAGCCCCTGGCTCGGTGCTGCCCACAGTTCTGCCACTCAGAGAATCCAATCGAGAAAATCCTTAACAGACATGATGAAACATCTGTTTCCATGGTGAGCCTAAATCCTGACAAGAGAGCTTAGACATACTATATTTAAAGCTTTTTTAAAAATATTTTTAATATTTTACATTCAAACCACAACAGTTCCCTAACAATATATTCCCAGTACAGTATAGGAAATAATGTGTGCATATATAATGGTAACAACTGTGTGTGTGCATATCTCTTCCTTGTTAATCACACAGAATTCCAACGTGTTAATTAGTCTTTAAAATATCCTAAAGAACTGGGCGAGATGGCACATGTCTTTAATCCCAGCACTTGGGAGGCAGAGGTAAGAGGATTGACATGAGTTCAAGGCCACCCTGAGACTACATAGTGAATTCCAGGTCAGCCTGGGCTAGAGTGAGACCCTACCTCAAAAAAACAAAATAAAAAAAAATAATAATCCTAAAGGAAAATTAAAGATCAATACTGATCCAAAACAACATACCTAAGAAAATAATCCTGATTTATAAATGATAAACTCTGCTACAATAACCATGATATAATTTATTGTTTAAGTAAAGTGTTGTTTATTGAGGAATAGGAGTGCACGCCTTTAATCTCAGCACTTGGGAGGCTGAGGTAAGAGGATCCCTGTGAGTTTGAGGCCAGCCTGGGACTACAGAGTGAGTTCCAGGTCAGCCTAGGCTAGAGCGAGAACCTACCTGGGGGAGTCGGGTAGCAGACTACCAAACAAACAAACAATCCAGTACATTAAAAAAAGTATTAAGACAGCCTAGTGTGGTGCTTTAATCCCAGCACTCGGGAAGCAGATGATAGAATTCTTTACATAAAGGACCCTAAAGACTCTATCAGCAAACAAAAAAGTGTTAGAGCTGATAAAGACTTTCAGCAATGTAACGGGATACACAACCAACACACAGAAATCAGTAGCCTTCTTTTATACCAAAACAGGCCAAAGATGAAATCAAGGAAACACTCCCACTCACAATTGCTTCAGAAAAAAAATAAGGTACCTTGGAATAAATCTAACCAAAGAAGTGAAGGATTTCTACGATGAAAATGAAAACACTCAAGAGAGAAATTGCAGAAGACACCAGGAAATAGAAAGACATCCCGTGTTCTTGGATTGGAAGAATCAATATTGTCAAAATGTCGATCTTACCAAAAGTAATCTACACATTTAATACAATCTTCGTGGCATAAAATTCCAATGGTATTCTTCACTGAAATGGAAAAAGCAATCCTAAAATTCATTCAGCATCACAAAACACTTTGAATAGCCAAAACAATGCTAGGCAACAAAAATAAGGCAGGTGGTATCACCATACCTAATTTTAAGATATATTACAGAGCCATAGTAACAAAAACAGCATGGTACTGGCACAAAAACAGACGTGTAGATCAATGGAACAGAATAGAGGACCCTGATACAAACCCAGACAGTTACAATCATCTGATTTTTGACAAAAAGGACAAAAATATGCCCTGGAGAAAAGACAGCCTCGTTAACAAATGGTGCTGGGAAAATTGGATATCTATATGCAGAAGGATGAAGATAGATCTTTATCTCTCTCCAGGCACAGAAATCAAGTCCAAATGGAACAAAGATCTCAATATCAGACCTGAAACTGAAACTGCTGAGGAAAAAGTAGGGGAAACGCTTCAACCTGTTGGCCTAGGTGAGGACTTGCTGAACATGAGCCCAGTTGCTCAGGAAGTAAAACCACTAATCAACAATTGGGACCTCACAAAATTAAAAAGCTTCTGTACAGCAAAGGACACTGTGAACAGAGCAAAGAGGCAACCTACACGATGGGGAGAAAAAAACTTTGCCAGCTATACATCTGACAGAGGATTCATATACAAAGAACTCAAAAAACGAAATAATAAAAGCTCAAACAACCCAGTCAAAATACGGGCCACGGAACCGAGTAGAGAGTTCTCAAAAGCAGAAATACAGATGGCCGATAAACATCTAAAAACATCTTCTACCTCCTTAGCAATCAGGGAAATGCAAATTAAAACTCCTCTGAGGTTCCACCTCACTCCTGTCAGAATGGCTGCCATCAAGAATACAAGTGACAATAAGTGCTGGTGTGGATGTGGAAAAATAGGAACCCTTCTACACTGCTGGAGGGAATGTAAACTGGTACAGCCATTGTGGAAAGCAGTGTGGAGGTTCCTGAGAGAGATGAAAATAGATTTGCCACATGACCCAGCTCTACCACTCCTTGGCATATGTCCTAAGGACTGTAGTTACTACCCTAGAGACACTCATCCGTGTTTATTGTGGCTCTATTTACAACAGCTAGGAAATGGAACCAGCCTGTATGTCCCTCGGCTGATGAATGGATAATGAAAATATGGTTTACTTAGACAATGGAGTACTACTCAGCTGTACAGAAAAAAGAATTATGAAATTTTCAGGGAAATGGATGTATTTGGAAGGGATCATACTAAGTAAGGTAACTCAGGCCCAGAAAGCCAAAAGCCACATGTTCTCCCTCATATAAAGGCACAGCCGGAAACCATGGATTGTTACTAGAAAAACTTCAGTGCCAGGGATGGGATACCTTCCAGTGAGTTGTTGGCCAGGGAGGTTTCAACATTACAGGCATTGCCAAGGCTCTTGGTTGCCCACCAGAATGAGATGGTAAGACCCTACTGCTGAAGACCACATATGCTTGGGCTGCAGGTCACTGAGAATCCAGCTGGAGCTGAGCTGGGACCCTCCTCCCTGTTAACCAGCTGACAGAAAGCTGGAAAAAGCTATGGTGCGTACAGCCCTGTGGGAGAGAGAAGTCATCTACGGTGGTGAATAGCCAACTGGTGCAATAGTGGCACATCTATTGTGGGGGAAACCAACTGCTCTCTAACTGGACTGGAGGCCTCTCCATGGCAGGGAATACATGCCTGGTACTGAAGACCTAGTCAAAAGTCATGAGACCTAGGGGAGTAACACCTGCTGTTGTCTCGCTAAATACATATATTATGCCCACCAAACTGCCTTACAAGCACTTTTTAAAAAATGTTCATGTTCTTAACAATAAAGCTACTCTCACTCTTGTCTAGAGAAGCTTCTCTTTTCAGATGGTGGTGACCACTGGGATAGCACAAAAGACACCATAGTGCTGAGAAGAAGTGACAGTGGAGTGTTCAGCACTGGGACATCTCCATCACACTTCCCGAGGCTCAGATCTATTGCAGAAGAGGTGGAGGAAAGATCGTAAGAGCCAAAGGAAGGGGAGGACTGCTTACAATGCAAGATTCCAGACACAACACAGCCTTGATATTCATGACTTAACAGTGCCTGATAATCCCTACACATAATGGGAGGAAAAGATGATGACACAAAACAAAGCAGAGACTAATTGAGAGAGGGAAGAGATATGAGGGAGGGTGGGGAGGGAATCATAATGGTTTACGGTCTATAATTATGGAAGCTATCAATAAAAAGTTTTTAAAAGAATAAACAGGAGAAGTATTTAAAAAAAGAATTTAGGGGCAGGGGAGATGGCTCAGCGGCTGAAGGTGTTTGTTTGCAAAGCCTGTCAGGCCAGGTTTGATTCCCTGGTACCCACAAAGAGCCAGATACACAAAGTGGCACACACATCTGGAGCTCATTTGCAGTGGCAAGAGGCCCTGATGCAACCATTCTCACTCTCTCAGCAAATAAATGAATAAAAATATTTTTTAAGAATTTAGGCTGGATGTTGTGGTGTAAGCCTTTAGTCCCAGCACTCGGGAGGCAGAGGTAGGAGGATCACCATGAGTTCAAGGCCAGCCTGAGAGTACAGAGTGAATTCCAGGTCAGCCTGAGCTAGAGTGAGACCCTACACCCAAACACAACAAAACCAAAAAATCAAAAACAAACAGCAAAAAATAATTTCCTTCTTAAGCAGTGTGTGCCTGCATCCGCACACAAGCATTTTCGAAGACATTGCTTTGCGTCCCTTTGGTAGGATGACGTCATATATTGTGACCTTAAGTCAGACGAAGCTGTGAGAAATGTGCAAAATCCAACTTGCTATAATTGTAAATGTCAGTGACGATCGCAAGACTCGAGAAGATGAGAAGTATGATTCCATCAAGTTTAAAAGTCTTCAGTGTTGGAATCAAAAAGATATTTACACATGTGATCCGGGGAAAGGGAGAATTGGGGGGGAAAGGAGAGAGGAGAGAAAAGGGTGGAGGGGAATTAAAAATTGTACTTGAAAATTTCAATTGTGAATGATATCTAAATCTCTGTATGCCAATTAAAAAAAAAGAGCTTTACATGTAAATATAGCCTTAAACATCAGGGCCACAGACGCTTGTTTCTGACCAAATACTCAAAAACCACACCCATGATCACTTCCAGAAAAGCTGTATAAAATACTGGTGGTTTTGAGGTTTTTTGACATTTTACTGTTTTAAGACAGAGCTTCTTTTTTTAAAAAAAATATTTTATTGATTCATTTTCAAGCAGAGAGAGAGAGAGACCCACCTTGTGGGTCTGGCTTATGTGGGTCCTGGGGAATTGAACCCGGGGCCTTAGGCACTGGAGGCAAGTGCCTTAACCGCTGAGCCATCTCTCCAGCCCAAGACAGAGCTTCTTGAGGGGCCAGATGACACAGGCCTTTAATCCCAGCACTACCGAAGATCTCTGTGAGTTCGAGGCCAGCCTGGGACTACAGAGTGAGTTTCGGGTCAGCCTGGGCTAGAGCGAGACCCTCCCTCCAAAATACCAACAACAAAAAAAGAGAGATTCTGCACTATCGACGCTGGGAACACGAAAATCAAGAGCCCTTGCCTCAAGGACAGTCACCTGAAAGTTGTCCTCTGACCTCCACAAGTGCGTGAGGCATGCACACACGCACACACACGGTCCTGTGTGCACACACACACACAACAACAACAACAAAATCTAGACATTTTAAAGTAGGATAAAAGTCATCCTAAAAATCACCAAAGAGAGCAAGTCATCTCTTTGTCCAAGTCTCCAGGCGACGAAGGCACAGTGGGTGGCGGAGAGACAGAGAGGAAGAAAGTCTGAAAAGGAAATTAGGAGCCACAGAGACCAGCAGTGACCTGAAATGGACCTGAAGTTCCAGAAAGGACAGAGGTGGAACCGAGAGACAAGCGATGTTAAAAAGAAGAAAGCTGTCAGACATGGTGGAGCAAGTCTTCGATCCCAGCCCGAGACTCCATAGTGAATTCCATAGTGAATTCCATAGTGAATTCTAGAGCCAGACCCTCCCCCCAAAAAAAACAACAAAAATAATATAATTGTTTAGAATATCACTCAGTTGAGTCAAGAAATTCCAAGAGATATTTCTTTTTCAAAATATTTTATTTATTTATTTATTTCAGAGAGAGAAAGAGAGAGAGAGAGAGAGAGAGAGAGGCAGACAGACAGTGAGCCTGGGTACACTAGGGCTTCCGGCCACTGCTAAGGAATTCCAGACACATGTGTCACTAGGTCACCCGCTCACCATGGGTTCTGGGGACTCAAACCTGGGCCATCAGGCCTTCCGGGCAAGCACCTTTAACCACTGAGCCATCTCTCTGGACCCCAGGACATATTCCAAAAAAAAAAAAGTCCACATATACAGAATACTGATGGCCAAAATGACACTTCAGTGCTGTCACCCCCGATGGAGCTACTGTCAGACTGATATCTGAGCTTTCAGCACAAACCTGGAAGCCAGAAAACCGAGTTCAGTACTCAGTACTCAGCAGCTAGGTTTTTCAAGACGGCAAAAGCAAGAGGAACTGTTCTCTGGTTTCCAGTATGGATGTACTGCAGACTCTTAAGAAGTCAGGTCTGGGAGGCAGTTGAATTTTAATAATACCCTTTGTGATTTTCAACAATCTTTGCTTACTCCTGTAGCATATTTCTGCTTGCCAGGAAAAACGGATCCCGCGCTACTCTGCAATTTCCTGGTCTATGGTTACTGCATGACAGTTACCTGAGTCATTCACAGAGAGGGAGCCGGGGAGACGGCTCCGTGGTTAAAGGTGCTTGCTTGCAAAGCCTGCAGGCTCGGGTTCAGTTCCATAACCACCTACATAAAGCCGGGCAGACATGCGTTTGCAAAAGGCAAAAGACTGGACACCATATACACACACGTGTGCACATCAATAAATGCATTTTAAATTTTTTTTAATATTTTATTTATTCATTTTCAAGCAGAGAGAGAGAGCATCAGGGTCTTGTGGGTCTGGCTTATGTAGGTCCTGGGGAATTGACCCCGGGTCCTTAGGCACTGGAGGCGAGTGCCTTAACCCCTGAGCCATCTCCCCAGCCCGATAAATGCATTTTTACAAAGAAAGAGAAGCTGGGCATGGTGGTGCATACCGTTAGT
>PVHP010020907.1:0-30081 GCA_004024765.1 Zapus hudsonius | reverse complement strand
TTCCTGAACAGTACCTGGACATCATAGGTGGTTAGCATTGCAGAGTGATTGGATGTGTTGCAAAAATGTACTGGTGACACGATTCAGGACTAGTACTTTCACCTTACCTGGAAAATGAATACCAGGACATTGAAAACAACAACAAAAATGTTAAACAAAAGTCCCAACTTAGCTACTTGATTAAAGTTGAACTATTTGATCTCAGGCTTTGGTATTGGTCTACGGAACTCTTGCTGGGGTGTGTCCAGTTGTTTTTGTGTTAGTTGAAGAGTGCATAGATGGGTTTGAGAAAATCAAGCTATAATAGCAGATCTGCAATGAACACTGTCTCATATAGCATCCAGCTACATTAAGTGTATTCAGGTTGAATGTGGGCAGGAGATGCTTCTCCCTTCTTGCCTCCTGCCAGAAGTGGCACACTTCCTTCAGTCAGAAATGGCCTGTATGTCTTTTTTTTTCTAGGAAAATGTTGAGGTAGTGGAGCCATAGAGGCAGGAGAGAAAGGATCCTTTTCTTTTTGTGTTTCTTGTCCTCTCTTTTTTTCGCCCGCCTGTGCCCTGATTTTGACACCACTACAGAAGTATTTCTTTATTTTTAGGATGATGATGTGCCTCAGATTAACTGAGACCATAGGAAATCTGCTATTTTACCTGCCTGCCCCTTCTCTCCATAACCTTCCTCTCTGTTGAAATCACCTAACAGAGAAGGGCTGTCTCTATGAGATGGAACATGTTGTCTTGACTCCCCGGGCCCCATCACGGACTTTCTCTTTCACCATGACTTTTTCCTCAGCTCAGTGTTTTCTGTATGACCAGCAGCATTAGTGTTAATGATTGTGTGGGTTTTTGAGCCATTGTGAGGCATGATTCCTGCCCTAAAGAAGCTCAAGGACTGAAAGGAAAAGCCACTGGTAGTCCCACGTGGAACCCATATGATGCTAAGTAGATAAGTTCCTTGGAACTCAGCTGATGGCCTCCATCAAGCTAAGGCTCTAACCTCATGCAAACGTAGTGTTAGTTCCTTTGTCCATGTGGCTTCCCGAGGAAGAGCCCATTGCCTTCTAATGGTTTAGGATCTTTTTAAATTCCCAAGAAGGATTCACCATGAAGACCTGTTAGAGTCAAGACAGGCATGTTGGGGGTACCATCATTTAAATAGGCTTCATGGGACGGAATCAAGAATGAGAAAATTCGTATTATCTCTCAGGAATATTTAAGAGGCTGGACTGGCTGGGCTGGAGGATGTGTGCTGGGAAGGGCACATGGAGAAAATATGCATTAGGAGGGTGGTTTCAGAGATGCAAGGCAAGAGAATTTTAAACTCCTGTGAGGCTTTTAAGCATCTGAGACCATAAAATATGCTTGAGTATTTCAGCTGGTGGCAGGGGAAATATTTCTGCTCTAACTTGCCATGAAACGAATGTGTTAGTTTCTTGAAATGGGAGAGAAAAGTAAAAGAAATAGGTTAGTGTTGAATCGTTCTATACCTTCACCAGTGTTGCTGAACCTTCACGCGAGGGGCCTGAATAAAACTTGCTTATTTCTAGCTGACCATGCTAGATTTCTCTTTCTATATGAAGTCTTGATGTGACAACAAAAAACATGTAACATGGGAAACATGTAAGGGCACATTATTATTATTATTATTATTATTATTATTATTACTTGCCAAGCATTCATTAGTAACACATTCATGTTTCAGGGGAACATGCCACTGGTTGGAATAGGCTGGGTCAGCAGACACATGGGCAATGCAGACATAGAAGGGAAGAAAGTGGCTCAATGTACAGAGGTCAGAGATTGTCTCTCAGGAGGTTGCTAAAGTAGTTTGTTAGAGTTTCAAGTGGCTAAGAGCAATTTCCTGTAAAGGGAGAGAGTTGCTTTCAAGAGTGAAGGTGGCTCCCGTGTGTAGGAGTAAGAGAAGTTGTACCAGTAGACCCTAGAGATGAAACCAGGAGAACAGAATGCTAGCCTCCCTCTCTTCCTTGCTCTTTCCAAGCAAAGCCATATAAAGTGTACATAACATACAATATTAGTATAGAATGTTATAATATATTTTTACTATATAATTTTAATGGTTCTCTAATTTTTATAAGTAACAATGTTATGTAATCTATGTATATACTGGTTAAAATTTCATAACTTTCTGGAGCTATTAATGCCTTATCACCCTCTCTCATTTTTTCCTAATTTCTCTTCAACTTTCTTTTCTTTCTTCTCTCTCTTCTTTCTCTCTCTTTCTCTTTCTTTCTCTCTTTCTCCTTCCTTCCTTCCTTCTCTTTCTTTCTTTCTTTCTTTCTTTCTTTCTTTCTTTCTTTCTTTCTTTCTTTCTTTCTTTCTTTTTTCTTTCTTTCTTTCTTTCTTTCTTTCTTTCTTTCTTTCTTTCTTTCTTTCTTTCTTTCTTTCTTTCTTTCTCGCTATTTTTTCTGAGACAGGGCCTCATGCTAGCTCAGGCTGATCTGGAATTCACTTTGTAGCTCCAGGCTGGTATGGAGCTCATGGATATCTTCCTACTTTAGCCTCCTAAGTTCTGGAATTAAAGGCACCTACCACCACACCCAGTTCAACTGTCTTGTTCTTTTACCTTACTGTAAACAGTTTAATCCTTTTTTTTGTGAGCAAAACTGAAATGTTAGCACTGTTCTCACCCCATACACATTAGAGTGGTTACGGCAGAATTAATATTCCCCACTTTACAAAAGAAGAAATGGAGACATAAAGCAGTCACTGGCCCAGAGCAAAGCTGACCTCTATTAGGAGAGGCATTGTCAATGTTACCTTTCCAGAAGGTGATGAAAAGCAAGTAATCTGATCCTTTGGAAGGGGCTTTCTTCTTTTTCCCAGTGGCCAGGACACTGACCGGCATGGTTTTCCTTTGTCCAGTGTCCTCCTCAGTGCATTTGAGTCAGCTACTCACCTTGCTGACTGCCAACATCATGGCTAACTTCCTTCCTGAAGTTGTATGATGGTGTCCACTTGACAAGATTTAGAATCACCATGGACTTCCTAGGTTAGGTTAGTTGAGCTGGAAGGAGCCACCCTAACTGTGAGCTGCACCATCTCATGGGTTGGACCTTGGAATGAATAAAAAGGAGAAAGCAAGCCGAGAAACAGAATTCATTGTTGTCTGCTCCCTGGTCACTGACAGCATTACCAGCTCTGATTCAGGCTCCTGTCAACATTCCTTCCCAGCTATGATGGACTGTAACCTCACACTGTCGGTTGAAATAAACCTTGCCTTCTTTAAGTTGATTTTGCCAGTGTCTTTGGTTAGAGAAATGTGAAAAGTAATACAGAAATTTCATACTGCAGAGATGGGCCATTGCTATGCTAAACCTGATCATGTGGTTTGTAGGGATTTGGAACTTATTTGTGGGAGGAATGTGGAAGATTTTGGAACTTAGAACTACAGAAGCCATTTAACATTATATGAAGAGATGATCTTCTAATGCTTGGAAGAGAAAGATGCTGAGAGTAATGCACACAATGTAGCCTTGGCTCATGAGGTTTCAGAGGGGAACCAGGACTTTATTAGCACCTGAGCTAGGGGCCATTTGGGTGATAATGTGGTCAAGATATGTGGATGCACTTTGCCTATGTGCTGACAATTCCAGTCCATTTAAAAGGAGAGAATCTGAAGGTCGAATGTCTGCTCAAAACCAGCCACCTGTGCCGACAGATGCAGCTGCATCTGTGTTTGAAGGGAGGCAGGCTACATCTCGTGTTGACACTAGAACTCAGCAGCAATGTCTCTGTGTTACTGGGTTTGGAGGCATGAATGATGCAAGCATGAGGAGATGGTGGAGTCTTTTGCTGTGGTTCTAGAAAGCTGCTGAAGCAGGCTTGGCCTCTCTGCAAGAAGACCTCGAGAGGTCACCTTGTGAAGCTAAGTTGCAATATGTTGGCAATGCCAGAAGCACAGGAGATTGGCGAGGGAAAGCTGCAAGTTCAGAGTGGAGGGTCCTCAAGGGACAGGGCACGAGTGATGCAGGCAACAGAGCTGGAGTGGGTGGGCACCCAAGCCCTTCACGCCCGCATGATTTCATCCTGACTCCCAGATACCAAACATGGGACATTTGGAGTTTACTGAGTTTTGGTCTTGATCAATCTGATCATTCCTTGCTATTCTTCTATTTTTCCATTTGAATTGGTAATGTTTACTCTGTGCTCACTGATAATGGAAGTATGTAATGTGTTTCTTAATTTCATAGAGGCTCTCCTTTAAGTAATAATTGCTTTGAATCTCAGCTAAGAAACTGACTTACATTTTGAACAGTGTTAGAACTGTTACAGACTATGGGGATTTTTGAAGTTAGACTGAATACATTTTGCAATATGAGATGGCCAGGAGCCTATGGGACAAAGGGTGGAAGGTCATGGCTTAAAAACAATATGTTTGAATGTCAAGTTGAAAAGGAATGGACTTGTGACAGACAGTCTCTGTTGTTAATTAGACTGGATTTAAAATCACAGTGGAACAAGTCTCTAAGAATATCTGTGGAGGATTTTCTAGATTAGGTTAATTGAGGTGGGTGGACCCAGCCTCGTTGTGGCCAGTAACGCTCCATGGACTATAGAATGGGCCTAAATAAAATGGAGAAGTTGAACTGAGCACTAGTGTCCATCACTTTGATTCCTGGAAGCAGATGCAATGTGGACATGTCTGGTTTATGCTCCTGTTACCATGTTTTCTCTGCCACGATGGAACTTAACTTCAAAATGGAAGCTCAAATAAACTATCACTTCCTTGTGTTGCTTTTTCCAGTTTTTTTTTCTGGGAGGGGTGGTGGGGAGTTCTTTCACAGCATGCTGTAGTGCTACTTTTGATGGATAGTTGAGAGAAATTTCACAAGCTGGCCCTCTTCTGATGACCCAGCTCATTATAGACGTTTGACTCTGATTTCTGCTTTGCTTTTGACCCCAAATACACAGCTACACAGGAATCTGTGTCTACATTTGCTTCACTCACTTCTGGACAGTGCTCTTCTCTTTCCCTTATTTATTTAAATCTCTCTCTCTCTCAATTATTTTTGCTTTTGTATTAGAATTAGGTACATTTTGTTATGACATGTATTTCAAGGAAATGGTGAATATAAATATGTACATTTATATTCATTCAACATTTTATTCATTCTTTGAAGTGACTGTAAATTCACATAATCCGGAATTCAATAACCATGGAAAAATAAATAAAGATAATAATATAAAAATGTGCGCCATGTAAAAAAATCTATTCTTAGCTGCCAAAGTCTCTAGGATTAAAATAGTATGTCCAGTTTACTTTGAAATATTTTATGTGTATGGATGCATGCTATGCCCATTCTTTCATTTGTTTTAATTGTGGCACAGAAGCCCTTTCTATGATTATGTTATAATTTGTAAAGAGATATTTCTCAGAGTGTCTTGTAATTCCTTGGTAGCCTGAATGAAGCTTGCTTGGTGATGAGAATATCCAGTTTTTCAGATCCCAGCCTGTACAGATTGCCTACTGTTGTAGTCAGCCACACGCCGCTGGGATGAATCTCCAAACTAGGCACAATTTTGGGGAGGAAAGAATTTATTGAAGTAATAGACCCAGGGGAAGTTAAGGAAAAAGGCTGGCTTCCTTTTACAGAAGCAAACAGAGAGAGAGAAACAGCACCTCCAGAAGCAAGCAAGCAAGCACTCTGTAACACAGTAATTCACAAAATGCAGAACTGCCAGACTGGTTCTGGCTTTTTCTTTGCATATCTATCCCAGTATTTTGCATCCAAATTAGAAAGGGCCAGTCCCCAGGAGGCTAGGCCAAAGTGACATTTCCTCCAGCCAGAAGCCTGGAGACAATTAACAATTTAATAAACACAATTATAATAAATTCTATTGGAGGACATTATTCAAACTACCACACCTACAGTCACTGACAGTTTTCCTTCCAGATTTTCATTCCAAGGATTCTGAACATACTCCTGACCTTCATTGTCAAAACCATCTGGGATGGTGAATTCCTCAAATAGATATTCACAGCAGAGGAGATCCTAGGGGCTACACCAAACAGTAGGCCTGTGTGTTGGTTAGACCACATTTCTTTGTTCATCTTCTGATGCTGTGAGGTTTTGCAATCAGTGTGCTCTCATCTCCTTGTTCCTGATGATTTGAGAATTTCATTTCCTGAGGCTCTGTCTAAGATGCTAGAAAGATTTTTTTTTCTACTTTTTGTATTACTTTCTCTGAAGATCATATATGTGCATGAGGACCCTTGATCCAGAAGCCCTCAGTCCTTGTACCTGGTGCTTCTTCCTCTGCTCACCTCTGTCAGCATTCCCTGCTCCTTATCAGAACAGTCTTTTTTTTTTTACACTTTGCCAGCTGATGGAAAGGCTCTAGCATCCTTTTGAAAGACTTTAGTTTTCACTGAGAAAATAGGAAAAATAAAACTCTTTGCTCTGAATATTGCTGTTTTAAACCTCTGAAGGACACAGTCCAGCTTTGGTGACACACCTCTGCCCCTGACTTGAGAAGTCTCCCTGTCTTCTGGTCCAGCACTCCCTCCTACCATGGTTTCCATTAATTCCATGAAGCTAAGACATCTGTAAGTCTCTCTTCCCTAAACTACCTTCTCCGAGATTCACCCTAAACAGTGCCTGTACCTTACTTCCCAGGTCCCCTTGGCTCCCCGCTTCATCCAGAGAGCCCTTCTGGGTGCTGTCACTTACTCTCAAACCCCACAGCAACATCTGTGGATGGCACATGCTCTTCTAGAGCTCACCTGCAAGTTCAGTTCGTGCTCATTGGCTCACTGTCAGCTTATCTTAGACCATTCTCCGTTATGAAAGAATGTTTGCATACACCTGACCAGAAGCAACTTATGGGAGGAAAGTTTACTTCAGGCTTGCAGAGTCCAGCAGAAGTACCATCAATGATGGACGATGAAGCTGGCTCACTTCCATAGGTACATCCACAGCAGAGAGAAAAACCAACACCAGCAAACACCAACATCAGAGCTCAAGCTGCTCTGATAGCACCTAGTGGGCTGGACTACAAGATCCACTCCCCAGTAACACCTCCTCTTCCCCAGCAGAGCTCTACCCACTGAAGACTCAAGTTACAACCTCAGTTTTAATGAATACCTGAGTCTCTAGGGCCATGTATTCAAATCAACTCAGTGTACTCATGTCAGAAAGCTTGAGCACCTCTGGGGGTGTAGCTCAGCGGGGTGATTGCTTACCTATTATATCTGATACCCTGAGTTCTGTCTCCAGCAACTCATAAACCAGGCATGGTGGTGCATGCCTGTAAAGCCGGCATTCAGGTGGTAGAGAGAGGAGGATCATCAGTTCATAGTCATCCTTAGCTCCATAGTTATTTCCAGGCCAGCCTGGGGTACATGAAACCTTCTCTCAAAAAAAAAAAAAATTAAATCCAGTGTGCAGAGTGCTAACTTAGCCAAATCCCTATCCCTCCAAATTTTAGTTCCTTTTATTTCCTCTCATCTTGACCGTCCCCTTCCTGCCACATTCCCGTTTTATTAGATTTTTTTTGACATCCTATTTAAGATACGAAATATGCTCTCTGTGCTTGTGTTTTTCATGTTCATGACTTTATTTCTGCTTGGAAGTCTGCCTGTTGACACAGTGTTAGGTAGGGCTTCACTTTGCTTTTTTTCAGTGTGGTGAATGAAGTCTTGCAGCAAGTCTGAAATCCATTCCATCACTGTAGTTTCTGATGTCATCGTTGCTGTATGTTAAGCCTTTATCGAGGCTCAATAATTATCCTTCAATTAAAAGATAATTGTGCTGAGGTCAAGGGTCATGCCTTCTAATTCTTTCCTTTTTATGTCTCAACACAGAGAAGCCTTTATAAATCTGAGGTTTTTAAAAAGAATTAGTTATACCCAAGAGAAACAACATATTGGAGATTATTTTAATGATCTCCTTTAATTTATTTTACATTTACTTTTTAAAAATGTTTTTATTTATTTATATTTAAAGAGAGAGACACACACAGAGAGAGAGAGAGAGAGAGAGAGAGAGAGAGAGAGAGACAGGGAAAGGAGAGAGAGGGAAAGGAGAGAGAATGTGGCCTTCTACCATTTTAAAGAAACTCCAAATGCATGTACCACTTCATGCACCTGGCCCTATGTGGCTACTGGAGAATCAAACCCAGGTCATCAGGCTTTGCAAGCAAGCATTTTGAACTGCTGAACCATCTCTCCAGCCATTCCTTCACATGTCCATGTTTTCTCTCTCATCACCGATTTATGTGCTGCATTTGGTTCATTCATGGCGCCTTCTCTGCCTAAAGATGTGTCTGTAAGAACACCTCACACCTAGCCTCATTTCTGGAGACAGGCCAAGCAGTTTTCCTTCTGCATCTTCTCTGGTGATGAGCAGGGTAACTCAAGGCTCAGCTATGCTGTAAGTCAAGGTGAGTTTTTTACTTTATGCAAATGTATTCCCAAGGACCAGAAAGGCGTTAGCATTTATTACAAACTGTATCTTAAATATCTTGTGATAAAGAATCAAAATATGTGCTCTCTTTTGTTTCAACTTTACCTGGAAGCTTCATTTTCATTAGCACATTTTCTTTGCAACATGCCATAATATTTCTTATTGAA
Source organism: Zapus hudsonius (assembly GCA_004024765.1). Lineage (NCBI taxonomy): Eukaryota > Metazoa > Chordata > Mammalia > Rodentia > Dipodidae > Zapus > Zapus hudsonius. Next base: position 21,489 of record PVHP010020907.1, on the reverse strand, counting down.
ACCTTTATTGTTTTGAGTGTTTCTCTAGTCATCTCCTTTGATCTAAAAAAGCCTTTTATTCTCTTAGAAGAAAGTCCTACAGCACGCATCTTTTTGTTGCCAGTGACATGTCTGATTCCTGCCCCGACACCTGTCATTGCCTCCTGTTTGTCTTCAGTCTTAGGACACAGAGACACGATTCGACCTGTACCTGATCAAAATCTGCATAGTTATAAGGTGTATACTGATGAGTGTTTCCCCCTTCAAAAGATGTTTGAACTTGCCTCTGTCATTGTGCAAGAATTAGACAAATTTCTTTTATTGGTTTCATTTTGTTTTTAATACTCTATGTGGTGGGAAGGTATGACCATATTTGAAAGGAATAACTCTAAAAGTCTAATTCTGGATACTCTGAAGGCAGTGGAAATGCACCAGCCCTTTAAGAACACAGATGTCCTTGGAATGCCCAACAGGCCCAAGATAAGCAAGACTGGTGATGGTATTTATGGACCAATCAATGTTTTGATCCTGTTGAAGAAACCAGATGTTACAGTTAATCTGAGATCCCTTGGCCAGGATGGCATTCAGAATTTTTCATGGAGCATTTTCTGAACACAGGGATATAGAATCACGTTTACTGTACTGACACTGTAACGACCAAATGCAGGTGAACACATTGAGCGGTGCTCTACTGTTTAGATTAGCCAAGTAAGAAGCACTGGATCTTCAGATGTGTGTGACTTGCAGATATTTATGGCCACTGTCTTCTGAGTTAGCCTGGTCGTGAACGGCCCTGATGTGTGCCTGCATTTATCTTCCCAGCATACTGTTTCACTATCTACATTGTGTAAAAGTACTGTAATAGATTCCATTTTCCTACTCTATGGGGATTCCCAGATGAAAAAACAAATCTTGCATTCTTTTCATTCTGAGTTAAGACTGCAGTGGAATAGAAATAACAGCCATGACAGCAAGAAGCATCTAGGCAGGCTGTGCCAGGCACCGGTGTGTGCTGTTCATCACACAGACAACACCTAGCCAACACTCTGACGTGTGACTTAGTGTCTATGTAATCATATATGAGAATTATAGAATTGCCTATCTTTTCTGTAGAACAAGTATGTGGATATGATAATGTTAGTGTTTTAAGGGAAGATTAATTGTTCACTGTGCTGAAGAAAGCCAGCTTATGGTAGCTGAGAATTCAGGCTGCTCCGTTCAGACTTCAGATTGGAATACTCATTGCCTGTGAGATCCTTAGGAAGTCTCTATCCCTAGCATCAAGAAAAGAGCTATTTGTTTTAAATATTTATTTATTTATATGAGAGAGAGAGAGAGAAGAAAGAAGAAAGAGAGACAGAGACAGAGGCAGTGAGGAAAGGGGTGCCAAGTCCTCCTGCCACTGTAACTGAATTCCAGAGGCATGTGTCATTGTGTGTCTGGTTTTATGTGGCTTTGGAGGCATCAAACCTTGACCTTCAGGCTTTGCAAGCAAATATCTTTAACTGAGCCTTTCTCCGACCCCAAGAGAGCTAATTCTAATGCCACGAAATACAAAAGAAACAAAACTCTGATGATGTGACCTGATGTTTGCTTCTATTATGTTTAGAAGTGAAAATATTAAGTGGTGTGGAGATGCCCATGCAAAAACTGTAGAATGGTATTTCTCAAACCCAGGCACAGGGATATTATGATGTTAAGAATCTGCACATTCTTTTGGACTTTAATTTTTTAATGACTATTTTAATGCTTATATTTTGCTAGGTTGTCTGTGGTAATAATGAAATGGTTATTTTAGAAGAAGGAGGGAGATGAAGTTATTTTTGTCTTAGATAAGATTCATCAGACTCTTGAGAATTTTGTTCATGATAAAATTGAGAATTTTTTTATTTACTTAGCCTTCAAGTAATATTGTCTTAAACTATATATATATACATGTATATATGTTCTTACCACCAAATTATTGTTTTGATCTACATTTAAACATATTTTTTCTTTTAAAATAGTTTTACCAACATGCTTAAGTTTACGTACTAATAGTGTTCAGGGTTGAAGAGATAGCATAGTCAATAATGTGCTTGTTTCAGAGGCACAAAGACCTGCGTTTGTTACTCAGAACCCACATAACCTGGGCTAAGGAGAAGGCTTGGAGGGTCAGAGTTCTTGCTGCCCAAGTATGAGAACCTGAGTTTCATCCTCAGCACCCACATAAAAGCCAAGTGCAGTCACAAATGCCTGTAACCCAGCACTGAAGATGTTGGAGCCAGGCTGGTCAGCCATCCTAGCAAAATCCCAGAGCATTCCAGGTTCACTGAGAGACTGTCTCAAGGAAAGAAGATGGAAGAGCCCTAGAGGATGTATTAGATCCGGAGCCACATTCCCTGGCCACACCCTATCTCATCTGATCTTGTAAGCTAAGCAAGGCTGGGTCTGCTTAGTAATTGGATGGGAGGATGTACTAATTACTTTCTCATTGCTATGACAGAATACCTGGCCAGAAGCAGCTTATTGAAGGAAGTGTAATTGACTTAGAGTTTCAGAAGTAGAGTCCATTATGGTGAGGAAAGCATGGTAGAAACAGAAAGCCATCATTAGATGTTCTATCGGTGGGGTCAGTGAGAAGAGCAGGCAGGGCTGGAATGTCACTCCTCAAAGCCTGCTCCGAGTGAGACAATCCTCCATTTGAGCTTCACTTCAAGGTTCCACAGCCTTCCCAACTAGCGCTGCTTTGTTGGGGACCAAGTGTTCAAACGCATGAGTCTACGAGGCATTTTATGTTCTAACCATACACGCAGTCTGTGGCCCCCATAGGTCTCATGGACATTTCTTCATGCAAAATGCATTCAGTCTAACCTAAGCATTCCCAAAGATTTTTAAAAAATGAGTTCCAACACTGTTCAAAAGTCCAAAGGGCTCATCTGACACTCAAGGCAGTCTTTATGGGGAGCCCTGTAAAGCCCCAATGCAAGTTACATACTTCTAATGTAGAATCAGAAGGCTGAGGTCAGAGGATCGTTGTGAGTTCAAATCCAGCCTAGGCTACAGAATGAGTTCCAGGTCATCCTGGACTAGTGTAAGACCCTGTCCAAAACAACAACAACAACAACAACCAAAAAATAAAAAAAAGGCTCTAACCTTCTTAACTAGAATTTTAAGTTAAGATACTAAGTGATGGGCTTTACTGTGACATTGTCACATGCACACACACACACATTCACCCACACATTCACACACACATTCATGCACACACACACACACACACACACACACACACACACACACACATATGGCCTTTCCTCATAGTCCTTCTCACCCTCTTGTTGGTCCCCTTCTCCACCACAAATAGTCCTTCCTTCTGCGCATATATATATATATATATATATATATATATATATATATATATATAATTACATTTTCTTTCCCCCTCTCTTCAGACCTCACCCCCTCTCATATGCCCCTTCTTACTTTCATTTTCTACATATATGTATATATAAATTTAAATCTTAATTCTCCATATAAGAGAAAAGGTAATATTTGTCTGAATCTAGCTTATTTTATAACACAATGACCTTCAGTCCCATCCATTTTATTGCCAATATCATTATTCCATTCCTTACAGCCAATACAGTTTCACTGTACATATATACCACATTTTAAAACTTATTGATCTAGTGATGGACATCTTGACTGGTTTCATTTATTGGCTATTGTGAATAGAGCAGAAATAAACATGGCTTTGTAAGAATTTCTGTGACATTCTAACTTAGAATTCTTTGGGCATATATTTAGGAGTGGTATAACTAGATTTTATAGATGTTCTGTATATGTATATATGTATAGTCTCTACACACAGACACACAGACACACAGACACACAGACACACAGACACACAGACACACAGACACACAGACACACACACACACACACACACACACACACACACACACACACACACACACATATATATATATATATATATATATATATATATATATATATATATATATAGAGAGAGAGAGAGAGAGAGAGAGAGAGAGAGAGATTATGATGGGCATGCCAGAACTTTTACTACCTTGCCACTGCAAACTAACTCCAGACACATGTATCACTTTGTGGGTCTAGCTTTAGTTGGGTCTTAGGGAATCAAACCTGGGCCATCAGGCTTTGCACACAGACACCATTTCTATAGTCCAGTTTTTAGATCTGTGTTCTGAGGACTTCGCATACTCATTTCCACAGTGGCCATACCAGTCTCCATCCCACGGGCAGTGTGAAAGTGCATTTCTTTTTCCACGCCTGTACTGCTAAAGCTTCTTTCTGCTTGACAATAGCTATTTTCACTGGAGTGTGAGGGGATCATTTTATTTCTCTGATGTCACCTAAGGATAGCAAACATTTTTTTACATATATATTGGACATTTGTATTTCTTCCTTTGAGAACTGTAGATTCAACTCATTAGTCCAATCACTGTTTGGATGATCAGTTTTATTGCTGTTTAATTTTTTTGGAGTTATTTGCAGATTCTAGACATTAATCCCCTCTCTTGCACAGAGTTGGCAAAGATCCCTCATTCTGAAGCCAACTCTTCTTTGCTAGTGGTTTGCTTCATTTGCTGGGCATTTAAATCTCATGCAACCCTTTTGTCATTTCTTGGAGTTTTTTCCCTATGCTATGGGAGTTCTCTGTAGAAAGTCCTTGCCTACATCATAACATCTTTTCCCCAAGAAGTTTCAGGGCTTCAAATCCTGTATTAAAGTCTTTGATCCATTTTCTAGGGTTTTATTGTGCAGTTTTATTCTTTTTTTATTTTCTTTCTTTCCTTATTTTTTAATATATATTTATTGTCCATAACGAATTACATTATTTAGTGGGCCAACAATGAGTTGTTATCCCCAATTCCTCAATGCCCCCCTCCCCAACCCCAATCAGCTGGATATCCTCCTCCGTGGGTCGTCTGGATCCGTCCTTGTAGCAGGGGACCATGGATAGCCTAGTACTCAGCCCTGTCCTCCTGGCCCAAGTGTGTTGTTACTGAGGGGTGCCATGCCTCTGAAATTCGACCCCACCACGGCTCTCACAATCTTTCCACCCCCTCTTCCACTCAGTTCCCTGAGTCGTGGTGGGTGAGTATTAAGGCTGCTTTAATGTTGGAACTTAGGGGTCTTTGTGTTGAAAATTGTTGGCTTCTGTCACCCTGGCTTATCCTGTATTGATTGAATGGCTGTGGCTGTGGGTCTCTTGTTCATCCCATCATTCTCTGCGGGGTTCCATATGGATCCTCCATGACATGACTGTGGTGGCTCATCTGTTGCCAGCTATCTGCCTGCGGTCGGTTGGTAGGGTTAGATGGGCCACAGCTCTCTCACTGTATCCTGAAAAATACAAACACAATCTCCATCGGAGAATGAGATCAGTACAGGTTAATAAATAGCTACAATTTTGGATTACCTAGATTCTATTTTTAGTAGCCTTCCCGTCAATCGCTCCCATAGTGCATCTTTTCTTGTGAGCCCAAGAGTACGGGATCTGGTATTACATGTTTATTCCGGCATTGTTGAAAAATGGTTGGCTGAAGTCGTATGGCTTTACTTTTCCTTCCTTCTTCACTATTTTTTCCTTGATGCTGTAATGTCCTGTTTCCTTGAGCTTTCTTCCATCCCTGGTATTTTTCCTGCTCTGTTGATTCTCTTGCTGCTTTCCGTTGTAGGTTTTGGTATTCATTAAGTTTTTTTTTTTTTTAATTTCAGTTTATACTTTTTTTTCCTCAAATCAGTACTTCTTTGCTAACTTTGCTGCTGACATTTCTAACTTTTTGATCCATATTACTAACTTTCTTATCCGTTTTACTAACCTTTTCCTCTGTGTTTCTGCCTCTTCTCTGGTCCTTGACTTTCTTTGAGGTCAATAATCATTTTGTCTTGCAAACTTTTGAAATTTCACCCAGTGTTTTTTTTTTTTTTCTGTTCAGTCTCTTTGAATTTAGTAGTTGAGGAGTTATATTTTGGAGGAGTTATGTTGCCTGGCCCTGCAATGTTTCTCTATTGGAATTTGTGCATCTGTAACTTGGACATTGTTCTCAGTTTTGTTTGGAGATCTTACTGGGTTACTCTCCAGGGCTCAACCCCCTATACCACTTGGACAGGAGAAATCCAACTACTTCTGGATGAGGCTTCTGTAGGGGCTCCCCCGCCTGGACCACCTGGCTGGAGCTGTGCTTGGCTCAGTTTCCTTCTTTCCCCTGTCTGGTCCTTCTCTACATTTCCCTGCTGTGTACTTTTTACCTTTCTGCATGTGCAAGGTCGTCTGCTTTTCTATTTCTGAATTCTTCATTGGGTCACCTAGAGGCAGCTGCTTGTCTGCCATCTTACCTTGAAGTCCCATTTCTGTGTATTTGCTTGCAGTTGATATTTATTCTCTTGTAAAATATCTGTTCAGTACATTCTGTACTGTGGACACACCTCTATGCTGCATAAGTAGTTGGCTTGGTAGCTTAAATTCGCTTTTGTGCCAATGCCCACTGTCATCTGTTCAACCATCTAGATGATCCAGATGATCACTGGATGGGTGTCTGTATTTCCTAATTTACCCATTTCTCAGATATGTTGGTGTGCAATTTAAAATGGGCTTTTTTTTGTGCAGCTGAGGACTGACTCAGGGTCTCATCCATGCAAACAGTACATCACTGATCTGTATTTCCACATTTCTAATTTTCACTTGGAGACAGTGTCTCAATAATTACTCTGTCCTGGAACTTCTAAACCTTCCCTGAGACTAGCTTTGCAGACTGGAATTACAGGGCCTGTTAAGTGGACTTTGTTTTTTAATTCATAGCAAAATTGCATGGAAAACACACAGATTTCTTACCTAGTATCTGCTTGACACACACATATCTTTCTCTGTTTACAGTATCTCCCAGAGTAATAAAATTAATAAACTTCCATTGTTACTTCATTATTAGTTTGTATAGTATATTACATTGCTCTCCTTTCTCTTTTCTTCTTTTCCTTTCTCTCCCTTCCTCCCTCTTTTGGTACAGAGTCTCACTAAGGAGCCCAAACTGGCCTTGAATTCATATTCCTCCTGCTTTGGCTTCCCATGTCCTGGGGAGAGTTATCAGCCACTATGCCTAGCCTAGTGTTCATGCTTGATGTCAGAATCTGTGGCCTGCACAAATATATAATGGCATATTTTAGCATTGTCATTTCATATAGAGAAATATCATTTTTTCCTAAATGTCCACTGTAGTTTGTTTATTCGTTCTATGCTCTGTGTTGGCTTTTGTCAGCTACTGATATCTTTTTAACATTCTCCTTAGTTTCACTTTTTAAATTTTATTTTATATCTGGAACCATACAGTTCATAAACTTTTCAGGTTGGCTTTTTGCATTCAGTCATATGAATTTAAATTTCCAATAAGTCTTTCATGGCTTGGTAATTTATTTCTTTTTAGTGATGGCTAACATTCCCCTTGTCTAGATGTTTCACTGTTTATTCACCTACTGGAAGGCATCTTAGTTGCTTCTAAGGTTTGGAATTTAAAAATTAAAATTTCCTAAACATCCATATGTAAGCTTTTATGTGGTCATAAGTTCAATTCATTTGGCTAAATAAAAAAAATTCAGTTGCTGGATCCTAAGGTAAGAGTATGTTTAGTTTTGTAAGAATCCCTCAAACTGTCTTCTAAAGTGACTGTCATTTTACATTTTCACCAAGACTGAACAAGCATTCCTCTTATTCCACATCCTCACCAACTTTTAGTTTCAGTGTTCCAGGTTTTGGGTATTCTGATTGGTCTATAGTGTTAACTTATTGTTAATTTAATTTGTATTTCCCCAATGATTCCTGATGACATGTCTGTTCATTTTGTAGTAATTCAACAACGCACAAAAAATTCCAGGTGACTTGTAAAGTTCTGGGGACCGGGAAGTCTAAGATCGGGACACATCTGGGAGGCTTCACAAGTTGAGAAAGAACAAGAAAGTTAAGTTGATACGGTAGTTTGAGTGCATGGCCCTATAGATTCAGCTGTTTCAATAGAATTGAGCTTACAACTTGAGCCCCAAGCAGGCAGACCCCTAGTATAGGGAGCATGTCAATGGGGGAAGATCTTAGAGCCAAGCTCTAAGGTTTGGGGGAACAGTTTCAAGCTCCATGGGGTCCTTGCTGCAATGACTCTGGTCATGTGGATTTGGGAGGAATGTGGAAGGAGTTGGTACTTGGGACTGGAGACACCTCACAGTATGGTAAGCAGAGTCTTATTGGCCATTCTGGAGAGAGTTTGAAAATGCTAAATGCAGACAGAACTGTGGACTGTGAAGGCTTGGTTTATGAACTTTCAAAGGGGAAGTGGAAAACCTTACTGGAAATTGGGTACTGGTGGAAAGGCTGGCCCTAACCCTAAGAATGTGAGCAAGGTTAAATTTAAAATTCTGTTCTTGGCCAAGGTATATAACAGAAAGATATGATGGATGTATCACAGAAAATTCAAGCATATTTTAATGGGAAGCAGAGATACAACCCTGTTGGCAGGCCAAATAAGGACATTGTATGGAGCTGAAAAGATGGACTATGGTTTGCAGTAGAGACCCAAAGATGTTTTGGATATGCCAGGACCATGCAAAGGTGACTTTGGAAAGCTGGAGGCTCAGGTGAGGATGTTTGCCCAGCATGGGATCAGCCCAGCTCAAGGGGTGGAATTGGAATCCAGAGACTTTCATCACTGGTTATGGATACTGAACTTGAAACTGCAGATGTTTGATGTTTCCCTGCTGGTATTGATTTGCACTGACTTCTCCTTGTTACACCTTCTTTCAATGGAAATGTTTCCTCTGTGTGATTATGTTTTGGAAGCATATAACTTGTCTTGATTTTATAGAACTCATAGTTAAGACAGTATTGAATGTCAGATGAGACTTGGTACATTGACACATTCTTTTTTTTCTTTTTAAAAATATTTTATTTATTCACTTTCAAGCAGAGAGATAGAGATAGAGATAGAGGGAGGGAGGGAAAGAGAGAGAGAGAGAGAGAGAGAGAGAGAGAGAGAGAGAGAGAGAGAGAGAGAGAGAGAGCACCAGGGCCAACATCTTATGGGTCTGGCTTACGTGGGTCCTGAGGAATTGAACTCGGGGCCTTAGGCACTGGAGGCAAGTGCCTCAACCGCTGAGCCATCTCTCCAGCCCTGACACATTCTTAAAATTGGTAAATCTTATGGGGACCTTTGAAGTGGCACTTAATGCACTTGTTGACATTATGAGATGGTCATGAGTTAACGGGGGCCAGGAAAGGAATGTAATTTGAAGGTGATAGTTTGAGTGTATGAGCCCATAGACTCAGGTGTTATGTTAAACTTGAGCTTGGAACTTTAGCCCTTAGCAGGCAGATCTCTGCCACAGGGGGCAAGTCTCTGGGAGGCAGATCTGAGTCCAGTCCTAAGGTATGCAGAGAGCAGTTTACAGCTCTGGATGTTCCTTCCTTTTCTGTTTGCTGGCTATTTGATGGTGTCTGTCTGCTTGGGTCTATAAAGATGAGCCAGCTTCTTTCACCATTGATGGTGTTCCCCTGGAATTTGTAAACCTGAAATAAACCATTTCCTCCTATCGGCTGTTATATTGGCTGCTTTTCCAGCAACACCAAGCTGATTCCAACAGTTGATTTCATAATAAAATCACTCCTGTGGTAACAAACTCACTCCTGGGAACATGAACCCATTCATAAAGCTGGGATCCTCATGGTCTAATCACCCCCTAAAATTCCACCTACCAACATGGATACATTACTAACTAAGTGAGAATATGAGCTTTGGGGTATATATTCAAGTCAGAGATATAGGATGTGGAGTGTTTATTTTTTTTCCTCATGATGATTTGTCTCTGTAAAGTGATGTGTCAAAGACTTACATTCATTTTTAATAAGGTTGTTTGTGCTATTATTGAGGGTTTTTTTTGTAGCTATCATTGATTTTTTTTCCCAATGAGACTGTTTTCTTATAATGACAAAATTTAAAACAACACAAAACAACCTCTGAAGTTGATTTTGTTTATATATGTGAGACAAATTAGAGTGGTAGGTAGATTTCAAATGAGAGGTTTGGAACCCAAAGCTGATGTTTTCAATGTCATTTTAAAAGCATTAGTGGATCCTTTCCAAACTTGAACAATAGAATGACAGAGATGGTAAAAGCAGGTGTGGAGGAGGTGAGTAGTGCTTGGGATACCAAGCAGGTGGCTTTCTGAATGTTCCGGTTTTCTCTGAAGGCACTGACATAAAAATCTCTTCAGGAAACATACATGATTTGATGTGGTCTATTAGTAAATCAAATTTTATTAAGCTAACACTAAACGTCTGTGCTAGAGAAGACAGAAATGGGAAAGGGGAGAAGGGAAAATTGTTGATAACTAGTGTGTTGTTGGATCTGAATTATGTTGACTAAATCAGTGATTTATACTTTGAAAATTCTTTTGGGATGATGTAAAAAACTTTTTAAAGGGTTTATGTTTTATCATGTTTGTATTATGTGCATTTTCTCTATGCCTAAAACTTATTTCATCTGGAATTAGATCTTTTTTTTTCTGTTTGAGGGATCAAAACTCCATTGGTCAAATTAGATGCTTCTGTTATTGTAAGCAACTTTATTTTTCCATGCCAGCCACATGAAATGCATTTTGAGGCCAGCCGGAGCTACATTACAAGACTGATCAAGAAAATAAAGACTTTTTTTCCCCTTTTTTTTATAAGGGTCTCACTGGGAACTCATTCTGTATCTCAGATGGACCTTGAATTCATGGCAATCCTCCCACCTCCACCTCCAGAGTGCTGGGATGAAATTATTGAGTTTTAATTTTCCTTTGTATATTTTGGATAACAGTTCTTTACCTCCTGTGTCAATCATTTCTTCCATTCTGAAGCTTGTCTTTTCATTCTCTTGACAGCTTTTATTATAGATCATAATTTTAAATATCAACATTTCATCTTACCAAGTCTTTGTTTCCTGCAACATTGCTTTGACGTTTCAACTAAAAATGTCAATGTCAAACCCAAGGTCATCTGGATTTTTTTAAAAAGATATCTGCTATGAGGCTCCTAGGTTTGTGTTTAACATTTACTCTAAAATCTGTTTTGAGTTAATTGTTCAGAAGATTGTAAGTCTTGTTTTAATTATTGTATTTTTTAAAAAAATCTGGTTGTTCCAGCCCTGCTGAGGTGACTCCTTTTCTCCATGACTGTATGTGGTTCTTTGTCATAGATCAGGTGGCTGTAGGTAGGCCATCCCCAGTATTCAAGCTACTTCTGGGCTCTCTAGTCTATTCTGTTCTACTGATTGCCTGTTCCTTCACCAATACCCTGCTATTTTGATGCCTTTACAGCATTTCCTGACTTCAGGTAGTGCCGACCTCAAGCTTCTCCTTCAGTATTGAGGTGGTTATTCATTGTATTCTTGTATCAACTTTATAAACAGTTTGTCTGTCTTTGCAAAAAAAAATTATGTGACCTTTGGGTTTTATTGAATCTAGCTCATGTTAAGAAGAACCGGCATCTTGACAATATCCAATCTTTATATCCATGGAAATGGAGTCCCTAACCATGTGTTTAGACCTTTGATTTCTTCCATCAGAGTATTATAGTTTTTCTCATGTAGATCTTGAACATATGTTGTTAGATTTATACCTAATTGTTGCAGCTATTAAGGATGCTAATGTAAATGATACAGTGTTTTAATTTCAAGTTTCATTTGAAATATATAAAACTTTTATCCTGCAATTCTGCAATAGGTATCTTAAAATACCTACCAGGGGATTTTTGGTAAGTTCTTTGAGATTTTCCAGTGACATAATCATGTCATTTGTAAGAGAAGATATTCTAATTTACTCCTTCTCAGTCTGCATGCTTTTTAATTTTTTTCTTGCCTTGTTGCCTTAGCTAGAATTCCCATTAAAATGTTGAAAGTAAATAGTGAGAGGGGCCTATCCTGTCTTCCTCCTAGCCATAGCAAATAAGCTGTAAGTATAAGATTAACTTTAATTTTTTGTAGATATTCTGTTGAATTGAGGAAATTCTCAGTTATTCTTAGTTCCCCGAGTTTGCATGATTGAGGTATTGAATTTTGTTGAATTACTTATTGTTTTACATCTTTTGATAAGATCACGTAATTCTCATTCTTTTCCCTCTTGATGTGATAGAATTATATTTTCAACTCTGTACCAGCCTTGCATAGCTGTGATGTCTTGCTTGGTCATGGTACACAAACATTTTATACATTATTGCATCCAAGTTGTAAATATCTTGTTATTTTTCTTATCTATTATAAAAATATTGGGCTGTAGATTTCTGGTAATTTCTTTGTCTTGTTTTGGAATTAGGATATTGCTGTCTGCAGAAAAATGACTTGAGTATCTTGGAAAGAAATCATAGAGAATTGATATCTTTTTTTTTTCTTTAAGTATTTGTGAGAAGTTCCCAGTGAACCTCCCTGGTTCTTTTTATCTTGGAAGACAATTAATTATTAATTACTATTTCTCAAGTCAAACACTTTCTCTAACAGATACAGACACCCATTCACGCTGCCTATTTGTTCTTGTGGGACTTTTATCAGGTCGTGGATTTCAAAGAATCAGTGCACTTAATCCAGGCAATCAAATTTGATAGAGCTGTCCGTGCCATTCTGTTATTATTCCTTTAATGTTCCTGAGCCCAGAGTGATAGTCCCTTTATTTCCCAATATTAGTAAATTGTGTCACCTTCCTTTTGTTCTTAGCTCAGCTAGAGGCTTGTCAATTTTATTGCACTTTTCAAAGGATAGCTTTTGGTTTTGATGATTTTCTTTGTAAATTTCTTGTTTTTCTTTCGTTGATTTCTGCTCTAATTTCTATGTTCTTTTCTGACTGATCTTTCTTTCGCTTCCTAGGGTGGAAATGTCTGGGACTGATTTTACCTCTTCTTCTTGCTCTTCTGTTTTCTTTCTTCTTTTCTATTTTATTCTTCCTCCTTTCTCCCTTTCCCCTGGCTCCTTCCCTCTGCCTTCCTCTTCCTCTCTCTCTCTCTCTCTCTCTCTCTCTCTCTCTCTCTCTCTCTCTCTGTTTGATGTGTTGTGTGCATGTATATATGTATGTTTGTATGTGTGGGTACATCTGCATGTGGAAGCCAGAGCCCCACCTTTAGAAACATTTTCCACCTCTTTTGAGATAGGTCTCCCATTAGCTCACCAAATAGACTAGCTTCAGTGGCCAGCCAGATCTAAGGATCTGCCTGGATCTGCCTCCCCAGTGTTGGGGTACAGAATGCACCCCACCACACCTGATTTATGTATGTGTTTTAAACTCAACTCCTCATGTTTGCAGTGCACACACTTTACCCACTGAGGTGTCTCCCCTGTTCTTTCTGTTGAATCTAGGGCCTGAGCATGCAAGGCCAGCATTCTGTTGCTGCACGAGACAGGGCTTCATTCACTACGTAGCTCAGGCTGGTCTTGAACTCATGATCATTCTGCCTCTGCCTCCCAAGTGATGAAATTACAGGCATGATTGTTTTCAGTTTCATTATGCATATTCAGGAATAGGAATAGGAATAGGAATAGGAATTTTGCTCTAAACACTGTTTTCACTGCATTGAGCACATTTTGATAATTGTTTTATTTTGTTCAGGATAGTTTTAAGTTTGTTTTGAGATTTCATTTCTGTAAAGTATGTCATGTAGGCCTGCTTTGTTTTATCCCTAAGTATTTTGAGATTTTTCAAATTATTTTTCTTTATTATGACGTTCTAATTTAAATTCTATTGTGGTCTAAGAATACATATTTCATAATTTGCATTATTTAAAATTTGTAAAGCAATGCTGCTTTTTATGTCCCAAATGCGATGAATTTTGCTGATTACACTCAGTATTTGAGAAAAAAAGTGTGTTTTGCTGTTGTTGGGTGAAGAAGGCTATAAATGTTCACTGTGCCCTCTTGACTGATGGTGTCATTCTGTTCACCTATGTCCTTACTGATTTTCTCTCTGCTGGATCTGTCCATAATGGATGGATGCATGCTGAAGTATTCAGCTATATCAGTGGATTTATCTCTTTCTCCTTATGTCTACCAGTTTTGGTGCTGTTATTATATATGTACACATTCACCCATTCCTATCTTAATATACATATATATATATGTGATTGTTATGTATCCTTAGAACTTTAATGTCTCTATAATTATGTATCTTTATCTCTGATAACTTTGCTTGGTTTCATGTCTGTCCTTTATTCCTTTCCTTTTTTGTTCTTTTTGAAATTAATAGAGCTGTACTTTCTTTAGTATCAGCATGATCTTTCTTTCTCCATTAATTTAAGTTTAACCTATATGTCTTTAGTTTGGACTTCTTGGCGAAAACATGTGGTTCTTATTTATTGGCCCACTCTGACAATGACCTTTAATTTATGCGTTTAGACCACTGATTTTCAAAATGATTATTGATAAAGGTATATACCGTATTTGCTGTTGCCTTTTTGTTCCAGATTTCATCTTGCATTAGTTTTGAACATTTTCTATCATTCCGTTTTCTCTCTTGTTAACATATTATTTATCCTCCCATCTTTTGAAAACTCTGTTTGGTGGCTGCTCTGTAGTGTGCAGTCTGCATGGATGGAAGTTTTGGTCCTACTTTTTGGCTAATGTGAAACCTTACAAGTCTGTCCTTCCAGTGTTACTCTGCCATTGCTGTATTTACACACGGGCATAGATGGCACTGAGCACACAGATGCTGTTATGTATTTGTGCAAAACATTAACTGTTGGAGCAATTAGAATAAAAACCCAAAGTTTTTAATTTAATTTCTTCAACACACTTCCCAACTTCATAAAAACCTAAATTTCTGGCCTCGATTATTTTGCCTTCCCAATTATTTTTATATTTTGAAATGTTGACATAGCTTCCATTTGTGTATTTTAATTAAAAGCAATTCAGTGAGCCCTCTTAGAACCATCAGTGTGAAAATGGTGAAATGGAACAAATCTGTAAATTTGGAATTAAAAAGAAATGGCTTTATTTCTTTTCTTGTCTGACCTCTACTTCTTGCCATCCTATTGTCTATGCTTGTATGTTAGAGTGGATATAGAGACATCAGAAACATTTTTTTCTTTGTCTAAACATCACTTGGTATTTCAATATAGTCTCTATCTACATCTATCTGCCTGCCTGCCTGCCTGTCTGTCTGTCTGTGTGTTGAGAGAGAAGCAGACATAAGCAGAAAGATATAACTCAGGCTGGAAGCTAAAGGTGAGGTCAGTGGGTACATGTCCCGTTCCTAGTGGATGGGGAAAACTTGCCTGAAACCTGTGTCAGTGAGTAGAAGCCCAGTGTACAAGCTTGGATTGGAGAAGAGGGTGGAAGGTCCGAATGCTGCTAAACGTGCCTAAAAGCTATTGTTTCATTTACTGATGAAACTTAGAAGTCGTCAGTGCTAAGGGAGGAATGCTGAGAACAAAACTACTGTGGCAGTAAGGTGAGAGGACATTTATCTCTCACCAAGGCATGTGGCATCATCTCCTGTGTCAGTGAAGATTTCCTCTGTCAGAGGCAAGTGATTGGGACCATCAGCGGCATGGGCTGAGACCTGTGTTGTGTGGCTCTTCTTAAGCAGGTGGATTTATGCAGCCAGGAAGTCAAGGCAGCTCTCCAAAGCAGAATCCGTCTGGGAGTAGAAATGTTTATTGCTTTCTAAGTGTTTTCCCCTGCTTTTCGGCAGCATCTTTTTTCATAAAGCTTGTAGGCAGGACTGGAGAAATGAGATGTCCTGACTGTTGAGTTTGGAAATACATTAACAGCCTGGTATCAGAGCTTTCGAATAGAGCCAGGTAGATTGGCAAAAATACACCCCACCATGGGCTGGACAGATATTTGCCAGGGGAAAGGACAGGGCTTTGGGAATTTTTTTTCTGAGCTTGCAGATCAAGTCTCTCAACATACCTGGTTCATGTATAGACTTCAAGTTTTTGGAAACTTTCATGACTCTCAGAGACATAGCAGAAAGTGGCTAAGAGCTTGGCGCCTTAGCCAGAAGTAGAGACCTTTCTGCAGTTTTTTGGGTTATATTGCTTCCTGGTTTTTTTTTTCCCCTGCTCTGAGGCTGGGCTTTGCTGGACAAAACAGGACCTTGAGGTTGAGTGCAAAGCTCGGGCTTCTGATCGTGTCCTCTTAGGAAGTGCCCAGCACCTTGGTCTGTTTCACAATTGCTCTTTTACCTAAACTTTAGGGCCCTGTTGCCATGTCCAAAGCTGCCTGTTCTTGTGCAGGCCAGACTCTCCGTGGAGACACTGTGGGAGAGCAGTTTTTGAGCCCTGTGGAGACTTCCTGCCAATGTGATTGTCACCAAGATCTTATGGTGGCAGCAGATCCCCTCTCCCATACTGAGAACTGACACTGTATGATCTTTATATGCGCCACCTCACTTCATCCTTCTTGGCTGCTCATTCCTTCCTTCCTTCTTCCTTCCTTCATTCATTCAAGTGCTAGCAGAGCTGGAGCTGGCATCCGTGGCCTCTGAGGCTGGGCAAGCCCTCTGTCGCTGAAAGACACTCTTTCATTGTCCTGTCCTGTTTTTTCATATTCATTCAAGAGCTAGAGTTTGCTTTGAGGAAATTCGGATAAAGAGACACCTCACCATTTGCCTAGCTATAGAACCGGAAACTTGCTGCATGGAAGGTTCCAGTGCCACCCTCCAGCCTCCTTGGTCCTGACACTGCCTTTCTCCTCATTGTCTTTCGGAGAAAATATAAGTGATGACACAGTTCAGTTTGATTGTGTTCCTTTCAGTGGACTGACTATGTATTGGGCTTTGGTGAGGTTCTTGTCATTGAGCTGGGCAGGGACAGATATATGCATAACAATTGTTACACAAGCCAGTACCCAATGCGCTGTATCCCACCTGCACTGACTGCCTAGCCCAGCCCTTCTGAGTGGATCTTCCAGGGAGCCTCTGCTGAGTGAGGAGCGAGGAGCACCCAGCTTTCAGCAGTGCTGTAAATAGTGGCTTGTTGCTTAGGGAGTTTGGGAAGCCAACTGGACCCACCTGAGGACCTGAGGCCCCTGGAAGGGAAGACAATAGGCTAATGCTGGGGGTGCACTGCAGGGCTACGTTGTGTTGAGTGGGGCCTGCCTGGGGCTTGGAAGCTGAACACAGCCTGGGAGACAAGGCAGAGCCCCTGACACCCAAAATGGAAAGGGGAAACAGAATGATGTTTGCCACCGTGGAAGGGATTTCAGATTGGACTAGAATAAAATAAAAATAACAACCCAAGGGAATACTGTGAAAACCGCTTTAGGTGTGCGGATCCAGGTCCTCTCCTCATCCACCCTGCAGCTGCTGTGGAGTGAGCAGACAGAGGGAAGGGAGTGCCTGGCTAATTAGTGCCCTGAAGAAGGAAATGCAGCTCTGAGAGTTTTACTTCTCCCCGCCCTCCCAAATAGGACCACGACAGTGATAAAAGGCTGAGTGGAATTCCAGGGTTCTGGTGAGCAGATGATCATTCTGAGATGCTGACTTAAGCACTTCTTCTTTCCCTCCTTCCAGAGCTTTCCTCCTCCCCTGTTACAAAGTACTCCAAGAAGCATCTTAAAATGGAATATCAATGATTTTTGTTCATTGATCATGACAGAGCTGAGTAAATTCTCCAGGGACCATTTATGTGGAAGGAAGGTGGTGTTGAGGGGGAGGAGGGTGGGAGTGGAGGACTGAGTGCATTGGGACCAAGGGTCTGCTCTCCCCCTGGTGCATCTTGGGCAGCTGCTGTTACGTGTACATTCCACACGGTGCCAGGCTCACAGGCAGAGTAAACAGGAATTGAACTTTTTAGGTCTCTTAGTTACCACCATTGCCTCTGATCGATGGGCAAAATCTCAGCATAAGCCTTCCTGATCTGGTTCTTCACTTCAGTTTCTATTTAGGATGCATAGTAGAAGCATGCAGAAAGAAAATAAAAGGACAGGGGTCAGTTCTTAACATGTTTTCAAAGCCCACTATGGCCTGGGTTCGATTCCCTTGTCCCCAGGTAAAGCCAGGTCCACAAAGTGGTGGCTGGATCTATAGTTCATGTGCAGTGGCAAGAGGTCAATTCTCTCTCACTCTTTCTTGCTCCTCAGAATTAATAAGTAAAATATGTATATGAAAGGTCAGAAAACTCCAGTGGTATTTATATTCAATTTTCATTTCATGCTCATTGTATCAGTCAGCACACGCCTCTGGGATGAACCTCTAAACCAGGCAGTTATGGAAGGAAAGGATTTATTGAAGCTACAGATCCACAGGAAGTTCCATAATGGTGAAAGAGGTTGGCACCCTTTCACAGGTCTAAGGAGATAGAGAGAGACAGAGACACAGAGAGACAGAGATGAGAGAGAGAGAGAGAGAGAGAGAGAGAGAGAGAGAGAGAGAGAGAGAGAGAGAGCAGGCTCTGCAGAGATTAGAATGCTCTGCACATCTATGGCTAGAATTCCAGATCCCAGAAACACCTTAAGGTCAGGCCAAGGTGACACCTCCTGCAGCCAAGACTCTGGAGACAAATTACAAGCTTTAATAAACTCTAGGCTTTGTTCAAACTACCACAGTCATTATGTAGTCAGAAAGGACACAAACCTTGCCTAGTCAGAATCTTGTGTAAGCCACAGGACACTTACTTGTGATGGTGAGTGGAATGTAAAACTTCTATTTTGAATGCTCAAGAATGCTATCGTTTTGCAATGTGCAGAACGAAAAGTGTTTATTATAAAGAATGGAGACATTTTTATATGCGGTGGGTTGTATAGAATCAATCTGGGGAGGAGGTTTATATCCTAAGTCCCAGAGTCTCAGCTCTTTAATCTATACCCAGTCCACTGATGAGGACAGTTTCCCAATTGCTATGTCACTGTATCCAGTCAAAACATAAAAGGAGCCCATAGGGAAGAAGCAGGTGTGACACTAAATTCTCTTCTCAGCCAGGGACAGCAGAGGCTCAGAATCAAATTTCTGTAACTGTAAATTCCAGAGTTAACTATGTTGGTCAGAAATTTCATTACCAAGCACCCCCATGCCCCAGTGGCCATGGTATTTTATAAGGACACCTAGAAGCCTTCCTCAGACCCAAGACAGTTTATGCTTGTGTCCTCAGGCCTCCTGGGGATAAAGGCCTCTTTGCAGAAGTGCACTGTAGATTTCCAGCACTGGATGGGACTGCACATGGAGATCTGTCCCCAGGTCAGCAGAGTGACATCTGTGTGGCTACAGAGATGGGTTCCAGGTTGGAGCTTCCAAGGCAAGTGCTGAGAACAAGCATGGTTAGCTGAGGGACTGGAAACTTCCAGCACAGAGCAGCCATGGGCTACATTTTGAGTCATTATCATACAGACTAGGAGGCAAAGCCCAGAAAGGAGTGCAGAGCTCCATCTTGAGTTTCCCAGTACAGGAAGTGTCATTCTGCATCTGCTGTACCTGGTCTTCCAGCCATCTGCTATGAGGAGGCCCAGGCTCCATCTGCTGCTACCTCCTCATTCTCCAACCCCACAGGTAAGGTGTTGTCTCCATTGGACACACCACAGACTCAGGAATGACAACTGTCTGCTTGGCCATCGAAGTGCCAGCAAAGACAGAGATCCAAAAAGAGAAGATGGGACTGTGGGAGAAGGACCTTCTTGGAAGGGCAAGGGGACAGTGTGTGAGTCATAGCCTTGACAAACCACGGCTTGTACCATTAATCCCATGTGGGTTCTGTGGGCCAATTGTTTCTTTTCCTCCTCCTCCTCTTCATCCTGAGATACACACACACACACACACACACACACACACACACACACACACACACACACACATATATATATACATATATATATACATACATATATAGTTTCTAAGTGTGTGGGAAACATTGTAGCGGGCAGAGCTGGGTATTAGAATTTATTATTAGAATTTAAATAACACCCAGCAAAATTCCAATGTCCCTCAAAACTTAAGGAGCATCCAAATTCTTGTCTACAAAGTTGAAGAATTAAAATCATGGACAACCAGAGGTTAAGGTATACTGGGAGACTTTATTTAAAGGAAAATGGGGACTTATAGAGTTCTCCAGCCACCAGTATGGGGAGAACATGTGGGAGAAGTTTTAGCCCAAATCTATGCTGTTCAGCTAAACAAGCAGGAAAAGAAAAGATCGTGAGAAGAAAAGGTTCATGTGTAAGATAAATATTGCCCCTCGCCTACATCCTTCTGCTAGACCATGTGAGGGAAAAAGAGACAGAATTATTATCTGTATTTCTTGCCCCAAGTGATCAGGGAGACAGGTGGGTTGGTCCATACCTGACCTATCAGTTTTAGTGCCTAGGTTTGAGCTCTTGCTAGACACCTCACACTCAAGGGGAGGGTGTCTATGGAGCCTGCCTGAAACTGTTCCAACATGTGTGCACGTGCACATGCATGTGTGCTTGGGAAGGTCAGAGGTCAATGTCAGGTGTCTTCCTGAATTGCCCTTCACTTTATTTTTTGAGACAGGATCTCTTGTTGAGCCCATAGCTCACCAATTTGGCCAGTGTGCTCTCTAAGGATTCTCGGTTCCTACCTCCCCAAGGCCAGGATTGCATGTGCACCACATCGCCTGATGTGTATGTAGGAACCAGGGATCCAAACTCAGGCTCTCCTACTGTGTGGCAAGCACTTTACCCAAAGCTGTCTGTTTCTGCTTCAGTTGTGTCTCCCATCCCTACTCTCAACACCTCAGGAAGAAGCTTGACTAACTGGACCCCCGCAGTTCCAGATCATGCCCACAGCAGAGGGGCACAGTGACACAGGATTCCCTGTGTGAGGTAAAGGCATTTCCACAACAATTCTCAGTGTCAGAGTTGCAGATCCCAGTGCCTTGAACAAGGTGGAGTCTGTCTACCCATTTCCATAGTGAACATGTGGGCAGGCTGCCCTGCCTGTGCCCTAACCTGCAGATCAGGTTGGTGAGATTGGCCAATGCCATGCTTTGTACTGGCTGTAACAATCAATGGATTTCATTAAATGATTATTATGTTGGAGCCTAAACATTTCCATTAATGGTTTGTTTTTAAAAGCCTTTTGATCTCTTGTAAGTCAGCGAGAAGACAACGAATTCTAAGAGAAACTCTCTTCAGCAAAAATGGACATGCTGCTTCGCTGAGTGAGAATACAGGGGACAGGGGAGAAATAAACATGTTGTGTTTTTCACAGATGGAAGCCCAGAACTGTCCTTGAGGACTGTACAGATCTGGGGCAGAAAACACACAAACTTGTACTTCTCCCAAGATAGCAAAAGAAGGGAAGGCTATTCCATTTTTCCTAAAGAAGGTGACAAGGGGCATCCAGATGTAATTATAGATGCTCCACGTTAGGGGACCCTTCAATCTTGAGAAACCTCGGGGGTAGAAAATGACACAGATAAAAATGAGTAGCCCTTGTCCTCACAGACCAGCAGGGTCAGAAACACTGGGGGAATTGTCAGGAGCCATTCAGTCGACCTGGAAATGTTTGCAAGCATTGGACTGTGGG
>PVHP010020906.1:0-30436 GCA_004024765.1 Zapus hudsonius | reverse complement strand
ATATTGTTTGTTATTTCTCATAGCCAACTGATAAGGAACTTTTGTTTCATTTCATCTATGACTAATTATAGCACACAAGTAAGATACATCATTAGATCAGGATAATGGCATGTTAAGTGGGTGAAAAGAGACTTGAAACCAATAGTCTATTGCTACATCATTAACATACATTTATATCACTTTTTATTGGAGACTGCTCCTGCTAAATCATGAAGCTTGTAATGTAACAAGAGCCGTCTTTACAGATGTGATGTCATATGAAGTGATCATGGATATGTGATTATTTATATACGTTGCACAGAAGTAGTCATTCAAATAAAGTTATAGTTTGTGGGATCTACTGATGTATGAAAATGTCAAGGATGGCAGATTCGTTTTGGAGTGTTACCACAAAGTACTTTCAACTTACTGCTTTTAATAAAAAAAAGTATTAATAATGCTCAAGCTGGTGTCCAGAAGACTAAAATGAAGGTGTTTTCAAGACTGTGATATTTTCAAAGACCATGCCTCTTCCAGTTTCTGGTGTTCCAGGAATTTCAAGGTTTGTGCCTATATAACTCTAGTCTCTATCTCGGTCATCACATTGCATCCCACTCTTCTCCAGGTTTCCTTCCTGTCTCTCAGAAGGATTCCTATTAGATTTATAGCCCACCAAAATTATATAAGATGATCGCCTCTCAAGATCCTCGGTTTAGTAACATTCACAAAGGCTGATTTTTCCAAAGAAGGAGTCATATCTTTCTGAAAGACAATCTCTGGCAAACTACTAATAGGATACCA
This sequence comes from Zapus hudsonius, assembly GCA_004024765.1. Taxonomy (NCBI): domain Eukaryota; kingdom Metazoa; phylum Chordata; class Mammalia; order Rodentia; family Dipodidae; genus Zapus; species Zapus hudsonius. Next base: position 29,656 of record PVHP010020906.1, on the reverse strand, counting down.
CGGGTTGTTAGGGTTTGTAATGGAAATCCACAAAAATAATCATGTGTTAAAAATTTGGTTCTCGGGCTGGAGAGATGGCTCAGCGGTTAAGGCACTTGGCTCCAGTGCCTGAGGCCCCCGGTTCAATTCCCCAGGACCCACATAAGCCATACCCACAAGGTGGTGGCCCTGGTTCTCTCTCTCTCTCTTTCTCTCTCTCTCTCTCTCTCTCTCTCTGCTTAAAAAAAAATTTGGTTCTCATGAAAAAATGTTGAAAGGTAGGGTCCTGAGAAGTTAATGAAGTTACTAGAGTTTGAACCTGTGGTGGTTTGAGTCAGGTGCCCCCATAAACTTCTGTTCTGAATTCTGGATCCCCAGCTGATAGAAATTTTAGAATTGGAACCTGGTTGGAGCTGAGTTAGGGGTGGGTTTATGGAGGTTATAGCTAGCTTCCCCTTGCCAGTTTTGGCACACTTTTGTTGCTGTTGTCCACCAGATGTTGGCCAGGAGGTAATGTCCAGCCTCTGCTCATTCCATTGCTTTTCCTACCATCATGGAGCTTCCCCTTTTAAGCCAAAATAAACCCTTTCCTCATCACCTCAGTAAAGATGGAAGTTGTTACTATTATCACCCCATAGTCTCACATATTCAAGGTTCGGTCCCTGATGCAGCAATATTAAGAAGGGTAGTGTTGATAGGTGAGGAACCATGAGGACTTTAGCCCCATAGCTTAACAGGATATTCAGAGGTGGAACTAAATTGGAAATGGCAGATCTCTGTAAGTGGAGGCTTTGAAAGATGATAATTTTTCCCACTTATACCTGCTCTGTCTCTGTCTCTTTCCACCCCCTTCCAGGCCATCATTGGGTGAGCTGCTTCCTCTGTCATGCTGTCCCTCCTCACGCCTCAATCAGTAGACACAACTGACCTACACTAAAACCTCTGAAACCATGAGCCAAAATGACTGTCTCCACTGTGATGGTTAGTTTTTGTTGTCAACTTGATCTTTTTAATTATCTTGGGTGTGTCTCTGAGGATATTTACAGAAGGCAGCCTCTCAGCAAGGGGCAGGATGTAAAGAAGCTCAAAGAAGCTGGAAGTAAACATCCTTTCCTGTGTGGGTCATGCAGGAAGGAAATTCCAGACTCAGGAAGCCATTAAGACTGGGGAAGGGTTGTTAAGACCCCACCCTAAGCCTATATAAAGGGGAAGAAATTCCTTCTTGCCCTCACTGCTTGTTTCCTGTTCTGTGTATGTGATGTTGGTGATGGGTTTCCCTTTCTGCTTGAACCTGTGAAAGGGAAGCAGCCTCTTTTGCATTTGGGAACTTCCCTTGTGTCTATAGCTACAGATAAATCCTTTCCTCCCAAAAAATTGTGCCTGGTTTAAAGATTCATCCCAGCGGTGTGTGTTTGACTGTGACAATCCACCTTCACATCGATTTTGTCAAGTATCTTGTCATGGCAGGATGACTGATGGCTGATCCTGACAGCCATCATTTTTCCCCCTATGGGAAGCTGTTTATAGATCTTTGAAGCCATATTTCCTGAATTCATATTTGAGGTCTGTGATTTCATAGGTTTTTTTATTAAAGTTAATAAATCCATCTATACCTCAGTTATTCATTAATAAAGTGAGAACATCCTACAATACTTACCCAAGAGTTAGTTAAAAAAGGACTATCTATAAAAATGACAATATCTACAAAACACTATTTGCCATAAAATTTAAAACAATCTCTCTCTCTCTCTCTCTCTCTCTCTCTCTCTCTCTCTCTCTCTCTCTCTCTCTCTCTCTCAATTTTTTTGAGGCATGGTCTCATTCCAATTTAGGCTAATCTGGAACTCACTCTGTAATCTGTAATCCCAGCCTGCAATGCCTAACCACTCAGGATTCAACTCTCAGTACACAAATAAAGCCAGATTCACAAAGTGGTACATGCATCTGGAGTTTATTTGCAGTGGCTAGAGGCTCCAACACATCAATTCTCTCTCTCTCTCTCTCTCTCTCTCTCTCTCTCTCTCTCTCTCTCTCTCTTTCTCTATTTTGGAGCAAGTACTGTGGTGCCTCTCTCAGATATGTGCCCTGGGGTAATATGCATATCTCATTAGCTGACTTCCATCTTTGATATCTGGTCTACACTGGTGATGCAGAGACGCAAAGGCCCTGATGCTTTGTGTCAGCTTGGGGCAGGGGTGAAGGCTCACTCAGCTCCCCAGGACTCCAGAGGATGTCTTGGCACTGGGTGCAGCTACATTTACATCATGGACCATGATCTTCCTCTAACAATGTGCCTTCCTTCCTTCTTTACAAGTGTAGCTTCTAAGATATTTTAGTAAAATATCTGAGCAGATTTCAATTTAGAATCGGTTTCTAGGTTACACAGTGGAAAACATTTCTGATGGCATTTGTGAAAAATGGAATGTAATCTTTTGGCCAGTGGTGTCCTTTTAGGAACACTTAATATCTTGATAAATTGACTACTATAATCATCTCTGCTATGCCAGTTGGAATTCCTACCATACCAGAATGGTTTTTTTTTATTCAACAATTCATCCAGAGTAAAAATAAGAGGAAAGTTTTTTTTCTCTAGAGAAGGTTGCTATTAGGAAACATTGTCAAAAGAAAAACTCCAAAAGAAAAAAAAGCTTTATGTTATGTGTCTTCTTTTGTCTTATTAAAATAGCTATTATAAACTTATAAGTGAACAAACAAAAATATCTGCATAAATACAGAAAACCTACATTGATTATTAACATTGCCCCAGCCACTGATATCACACACATACATCAAACCTACCCATTACACAAGGCACATATATCATATGTACCACCCTGTGTTTTACAAAGCATCATGCTTGACAGTGGCTAAGAAATAGACATGATTTCTCAAACCCAGATATTGGAACCTTCTTGAAAAGCAGCTTAAATCTGTTTCTTGGTATCCACACAGAATAAAACCAGCTTGGTAAAGGAAGTAGAATTTTCAGTGCCTTTAAAAGGTATGATAGACATTGGTTACCTAAGTGTGCTTGCTTCTACCCAAATTTAACTATTTCCTCATTTTCAGAGTCAGCCATTTTTATGCAAATGAAACATTTAGTAGTCATTTGGGAATGACTAGTTATAGGAAGAGAAAACAACAAAATTAATTGTAACTTATTCTGATGTTCAGATAAGACTCTAGAATAATCTTAGAGGAATATGTCTAGGTTCTTAGTCACACAGGTCACCCTGGAAGGTATTCCAGTCTGGTTCTTAAATTGGGGATCAGGAGCAATGAGACCCTTTCCTCGTCAGCCACACATCACTGATATGAACCTCCAAACCAGGCACAGTTATGGGATGAAGGGATTTATTGAAGTTACAGATCCAGGGGAAGTTCTATAATGGTAAAAGTGGTTGGCCCCTCAAACAGAGAGAGAAATCTATCACCAGCACCACACACACACACACACACACACACACACACACACACACACACACTGAGAGAGAGAGAGAGAGAGAGAGAGAGAGAAGAGAGAGAGAGAGAGAGAAACTGGAAAAACAGGTGGGAAGACAAGAGAGATTTTCTTCCCCTTTATATAGCCTTAGTGTGGCATCTTACCACCCTTTTCCAGACTTGTTGTCTTCTTGAGTTGCTAGAATTTCCTTTCTGCACTGCCTTCCCAGGAAGAGATGCTTGTTCCTAGCTAACATGACTTCCTGAATCCCCTGAGCCTCCTTTCTTTCTTCAATTTGGAAGAAATATGCTACATAATACTCAAAATTCCTCTGGATTGCTAACATTTCAAGTTGATAATAAAACTTGGCCATCAAAAGTCCACCCATTGTCAACTTGACATCAAACAATATCTCCTTACATCATATTTAATTTCCAAGTGAAGACAGTAACAAGATCATAATTATGCCTAACATTATATAACTATCCTACATATGACCAGAAATACACATCTCCCCCCAAAACAAGGCAAGGCCCCTTAACTGTGAGTTCTGTAAAATCAAAACAAGTTACATGCTTTTAACATATAATGGTACAGATAAACATTAACAACTGCTATGAGGCATAACAAAGGGAGACTAGACCAAATCAGCAACTACTAGGCAAACATTAAACATCTGCAGTTCAAGTTCAATATCACAACCAGTGACTGACAGTCTCTGGACTTTCCAATTCTACCACTCCAGCTTGGCGGAGTAGCTAGAGAAAACTTCCAACCCTAGCCAACAGCCCTCCATGATAGGCCTTGCATAGTCCCGGTATATCCAAAACATCTTAGGATCTCTATTACAAACCATGGTCTATTTTCCAAAGGCTTCATTGGCCTGTCAGGGGCTTCATTCCCTCTTCCATATAGTGCATCTGAGAAGTTGCTCCTAGAACCATTTGCACTTCATGACCCACTCCATGCATGCATTTTTCATGTTTCCAAAAGCAATATGAGGCATGCAGTATACAGCCATGTTGTTAATTCGGAGATTAAACAAAACTTAAAGAGCAGGTTCCTTCCTTTCAGCTATCTCCTTCCAAAAGAGTTTGCTGTCTACCATTTAGTCCTTCCTGAGTATAAACACCTCAGGCATTGCTTCACTGCTTCAATATAAAGTAGATGGGCCATATTTGATCATAGTTATATCTCTTTATAGCACCTTTAGCAACGTTAAATATTAAAATTCTCATCTCATATCATTAGCTTAGCACATCAGTCCATTTTCAAATATCAACCTTGATCAAACTCTCTGGGTTTTGGTAGTTGAATACATTCATCCCTTATTCTAATAACACAGTTCCAATAAAGTTCTCTGTAGTCTCTTCTTCCCCTTAGAAAGTTCATAAGCTAAGCCTCCAAATGCAATTCTCTCTGCACTTTAGCATTTTCAAATTCTCAACAGAGCAGTCCATAAAACTTGGCTTACTACTCTGGAAGGCACCTTCAGTTGCAAATACAAAATCCATGTTCATTCCTCCAGCATACATGCTCCAGAGGACCAAAATCCATATGGTCAGATTCATCTCCGTAATATCTCCACACTCTGTGGTACCAAATTATGTTTTAGTCCAGTTTCACTAGAGGAACAGAATCAACAGAATGAATAAAAAAGTGAAAAAGTGGATTTATTGGACTAACTCATGGCAATTCCACAATGGCAGTCTGCAAACCTGAAAGTCAAGGAACTGGTATCCCCTCGTTCTATGTGGCTGGATGTCTCAGCAGTCCCAATCCAGCACTGAAAGTGTAAAGTCTTCCTGGGAAGCTGCTGGTCTTCAGTCCAGGGTGGAAGGCAGAGGAAACTTTGTTCCAATGCCAACAAAGGGAAGCACAAGCAGCACCAGCAGCCAGGCAGGGAGCGATTTCCTTCCCCTTTATATAGCCTTAAGGTGGGTGTTTGCAACTTTCTCCCAGGCTTGTTGAGTTCTGGAGTCTGCAATTTCCTGCCTGCACTGCCCTCACAGTAATGGAGTGTTTGTTTCTAGCTAATATGAATCCTGATTCACTTGTGCCTCCTTTCTCTCGTCAGTTCAGAGGAAATATGCTACAGAACACTCAATATAACTGTAGATTGCTGACAGGTCAGGTTGACAACAAAACTTAACCATCACATCCCCATTGCTCAGTCTTTTGTCTTACTGAATTTCCAGTTCATGCACTAACAATATGATGGTAGATTACCTGGGACCTGTAAGAACACTTGTTTTTTGTGCCCATTCTAGCTGACTCTTCATGAGAAAGCAATATTAATAAAACCAAAGGATGTCAAACCTTTATTCTATTCAATTATTCAATAATATAGAATATAGAATAATATAACAATTATTCAATAATATAGAATAAATGATAGAAGATTTATATATTTCTTATTGCATAGTCATGTGGTTAAATGTAAAATAATGTATTGCTAATAATGTGAGTCTACTTTTAAAACAGAGCTGCTTGAAACTTTATACTGCAATATTATACTTCTCTCATTAGATGCAGATATCCACCATCTTGGAATTTATTTTAGAAAGATAATCAGTCAAGGAAAACAAAAATATAGTCACAAAGATGCTAAGAATTTCATTATTACAGTAAAAATTATGAAACCAGCTGTTTCTTTAGTATTTGCTTTACATAGGGACTATTATCTTTGATGGTTAAAAATGTGAATCTTTATAATACTTTTTAAAGGATGCAATCACTGCCATATTGCTAAATAAAAAGAGTAGATACACTCAAGTATAGGAAAAAATAATATATATATATATATGTGTGTGTGTGTATGTGTATAATTTAAATACACCGTAACATCATTCTGTTCACTCCTATATTTTCTGTTTTATTTATTCTAACATTATTATGTGTGTTTTGATAGTTAATGATATAACTCTTAACAATGAAGATACTACGTTAGTGAGACACAAGCTTTTCTGGAAAATGGGTCTAATGTATATAGGATGGACTATGTCATGGCCACTCCCTTTACTAATTGTGAAAGTATGCCTCTGTTCTATAGAATCCAATGATGAAATTACAAATGGAACCAGCAAAACAGACTAAGTCATACTTATGTGACAGACGTACTGGGACTTAGAGGAACTATGAGAATTTAATGTCAAAGGACATAGAAAATGGGAAATACCAGGAAAAATGAATCCTGTCAGTATGAGATCAGCCTTGTCTGCAAAGTGAGTTCCAGATTAGTCAGGACTAGAGTGAGTCTATGCTTCAAAAAAAAAAAAAAAGAAAGAAAGAAAGAAAAGTAAAATTAAAATATTTTGGTGGTTTGAATGAGATGTTTCCCATAGACTTTTGTGCTCCCAATCCTTGTGTCCCCATCTGATGGCTGTTGTGGAAGCACGGCCTTACTGATGAGGTATATTATTGTGGATAGGCTTAGAAGCATTTATGCTTGATCCCTATGGCCAGTGTTCAGCATAGTCTCCTGCTGCTATTTTCCACCTGCTGTGGCAAAGATGATGACCAGTCTTTGCTCATGCTAGGTTTTCCCCTGATATCATTAATTTCCCCTCAAGACTCTAAGACAAAATAAAAAATAATAGTAAAAAAACTTTTCTCCATCAGCTATTTTTGGTAGGGTGCTGCATCACTGCAATGAGTCAACTATATAATATATATATATATATATATATATATATATATATATGTATATATATACATATATATATATGGAATATATGTATATGTATTCCAGTAAGTTCACATTATGTTCTTTTACACTATAATTAATGAACAACATGCATGACATGTCAGTTAAAAAAAGAAAACAAAGACAGTGTTAGTGATCTTCCCTTTGATTTCTTATGCATATATGTTCTAGATTATACAATAAATCAATTGTTAGGTATTGCAGTTACCTTCTCAGAGGTGACACAAAGGACCTGATCTAGCTTGTGGAGGAAAGGGTTTATTTTGGTTTATAGAATCAAGAGGAAACTCAAGGATGGCAGGGACTACATGGCATGAGCAGAGGCTGGACATCACTTCCTGGTCAACATCAGATGGATAAAAGCAGCAACAGAATGATCAGAAAACTGCCTTGGGGAGAGGTGTGCTGAATATGACATCCATAAACCCAACACACCTACTCTAGCAATGCTACAATTCCAAAACTGCCATTAGCTAGACATTAAGCAATCAGAACATATAAGTTTGTGGGGGACACCTGGATCAAACCACCACAATAGGTAAGGATGGAAAAGTTCAGATAGATGGAGGCCTTGATCTATATACTTTAAATTAGTAAAATTATAATTTTTATTATAACTATAATTAAAAATGACTGAAATTCCCAAACATAAAAGTATGATTGCTAGTGTATTAGCATTTTCTTTATTTCTTAAAGAATGTTCTAAATTGTGTCCACATTCAGTGATGCTATATATTAACTAAAAGCAGTAGATATGTGGTCAAAACTTTCTATCAAAAATCTGCTTTAGTTAATTGCAAAAACAAAATAATTTAATCTTGTATGTATTCCTTCTAAGCATTTTAGAAATGAGTAATCTGGAATTCTTTTCTTGCCCTTTAAAAAAAAAACTTTCAATGTTTGAATATCTCCAATTTTCTTAAAAAAATAAAGAAGTATTCTTTGTTTCTCCAAACAATTTTAACTAATACCTGACCATGGAAGTAGCTCTTATAACCACACTAATAGATCTTGATTTGCCCTGTGAATACAGTGAATTTTTTCAGAGGGTTGAAGAGAAAGTCAAGTAGATATCTTGTTCCTCTTTGCTAAGCATTCCCAGAAGATGGCTTTTTATTGTTATACTTACTTTTTTAGAACCCATAAAAAGATTCTATTATATTTTTTAATACTGGTATTTCTGCTTAAATATGCTCATAATTAAGCATGTGTACTTTGCAAAACCCATGCTCTCTTATTTTTCTATTTAGGGAATAGTACAAACTGTTTGAGTATGCTTTTGTGGAAGAAATTTGAAAATATTTGTTGGAGTCAAGTTCTTTCAAATTTTAACTTTGGTAGTGAATGAATGTTTTGAAGGAAGCTTTGGTAAACTTTCTACCAGCTAAAAAAATCATCATTATTGGTAGTGTTTTGAAAGTGCAATGTCTCACATAGACTCATGCATTTGAACACTCAGTCCCCAGATGGTGGCAATATTTCCATAGGGTGAGGAAACTTCAAGAGCATTACTAGAGGAAGTGGGTTGAAGCATTTTGTAACTGGGTCCAAATTCTGTTACTCGCTGCTTCCTAGCTGCCAGGTCAATATGACCAGCTCTGATCCCATTTCTGCCATCATGCCTTCCCTGCTTGAAACTATAAACCTGATTCAATCCCTTCCTTCCACAACTTGTTTCTGTTCAATTTTGTGATTCATAATGAAGAACCAAGAAGGACAATTGTTGGATATCTAAGACTTTATTTTAACAAGGGAGAAGGAAAAGAGAGAGAAGCAGAAACAGTGAGTGAGAGAGAGGATGTATGCAAGAGAGAGAGGGGGATGGAAGTAGAAGAGAAAAGAAGTGGTTTCCTGCATTCCTGCACCTGGAGCAGCAGAGATTAAAAGAGAAAAAATGATGACAAGGAAGAGGATTTATGGGGAACAGAGAGAAACTGTACTATGAAGGAGGGACCTTGGGTGACTGCAGAGGTAGAGGAAGGGCAAAGGTGACCTTCCTCCATGAATATCTTCAGTTATCCTTTCAGTAGGCTATCTCAGAGGACTAGCAGAGAGAGGTGCTATGGGATAGAGAGGTGACTGCTAGAGAGCTTCAAATATCCAACAGCCTCTAGTCATATTTTTGTTAACAGCAAAGACTATGTAAACTGAGAGAAAATTGGTACAAAGAAGTGGGGCTATTAGTGTGATAAAAATGACATGTGGTTCTTAGGCTTCTGTAAAAATTTGACACTTTGGGCTGAGAAAGCCATAAGGACCATGAGTATAGCTTAGGGTCATTCTGGTAGGGGTTTAAAAAAAAAACAGACTGCTCAGAGAAATGTATGTTAGGTTCTTGAGGTTCCAGAGAGGAACAGAGACCCTATCAGGAACTTGGCTACAATTTCTATAATACTATGGCAAAGAATCTGCCAATTTCCTGAGAAATTGATTAAGACAGAAGTTAAAAGTAATGGAGTAACATGCTTGGTAGAGGAAATTTCAAGGCAAAATCGCATTGAGCCTTTGATACGGCTTCTTTTAGCTGCTTTAGTCATATCAACAAGTGAAAGAAAGAAAAACAAAAAAAAAATTTAATGTGAAGTTTGGGGCAGAAAGAAGTATGAGCTAGTTAGAAGGCCAGGGCAAGGAGACTGAAGCCACTTTGACTATAAATGTTAAGGAGATTATTACCATTAAGGAGAATCCTACTGCTCTATACTGGGACAACAGGAAAGATGTCCTGAGGGCAAGACCCAACTCATGGAAGGCTCTAACTCACAAGAATGCAAATTCTACATAAAAGAAAAGTCCTGAAAGTAAAATAATGGAGTTCTCTGCTCCCCAAGGTCTGCATAGAGAGGCTGCTATGAATATTCCATCTAGAGCTGGAAGCATAGTATGTCTGCATCATGTGCTACTGTGGTAGCTTGAATCAAACGTTCCCCATAGACTCATTTGCTTTGGACTCATAGTCCCCAGATGATGGCAACTCAGTAGGTGGAGCCTTTCTAGAGGAGGTTTGATGTTGGCGGTTGACCTTGAGTTTTATTAGCACCAAGCTTGCCAATGTTAGTTTGGCTCAATTTCATGCTACTGTTTTCTATTTTCTATAGCAGAGGTCAGTCTAGCCTATGCAGAAAAGTTTTTTTTTTTTCCTGCCATCATGAAGCATCCCTTAAAGACTTTAAGACAAAATAAAATGCTGCTTCTATCAGTTGCTTTCGATTGTGTTTATGGTTCCAGCAACTAAAAGGTAACTACTTCAACTACCAATTTTAGAAGCATGAAAATTACACAGTTGAGGGTATCAGTCATATTTTAACATAATTTCCTAGAGCTACTAAGGTTAAGCATGTGAGGCAAATCAGATTTCATGCGAAGAGATGTCACAATGTTGGAGAAGCCAAGACCACGATGGCATATCCACCAATGAGAGTTGCAGGCTTGGCATGGGTCTGGCCTATGAAAGAGGCTATGTGCACTGCAGGCAACTGAACTGGAGGAAAGATACCCATGCCTTTGGATCCTAGATTGTTTCATCCCAAGTCTCAAAAACCAAACAAGAAATTCAGAATTTAGTGTTTACTCTGCATCATTTTGATTTTGTTTTGGTCAAATATTTCCTTGAAATGCCCCCCACCCCTGGCATTACTCCCTTTTTGAATGAGAAGTTTTATTTAGCACTGTTATGTGGTAGAAGTATGTAACTTTTGTTTCGATTTTACAGACCTCGTAATTTTGAAATACTGCCTTGTGTCTTAGATAAAACTTTGAACTTTTGAACTGTTTTGGGATTGGTAAAAACTATGGGAATTTTTAAAGTTAGACTGAATTAATTTACATCATGAGATGGCCATCCAGCCTATATATGTAGAGTGCAGCCCCCCCCCCAATATGCTCATTGGTTTATACTCTTTCAATCTGGTGTCATTATTTAAGAAGGTTGTGGAACTTGCAGGAGGTGGGAACCTAGTGAAGGAAGTGGTCCACTGTGAACAGGACTCTGGGTTTTTATAACCCTGTTCCACTTCACTTTTATCTCTGCATCTTAATTGCTGAGCCTCTGTGATCTGCTCCATTCCCATTCCTGCTGCCATGACTTCTTTAGCAAAAGACTCCCCTCTGAAACTAAACCTTTTCCTTTAATAAATTGCTCCTGGTATTAGCTCACAGTAATGAGAAGGTAATTGATATGCTCTTTAAAGATAAAAAGAAAGGAGGGAAGCTAAGCTCCTGAAACAACCCATTTAGTACAATAGTAGCTATAGGTTTATTATATATAGCCTTTTATAAAAATATTTTATTTATTTATTTGCTAGGAGAGAGGGAGAGAGAGAGAGAGATGGTCTTACATATGTAGGAATCTATTTCTTCTAGATTTCCAATTTTTCAGATTACAGGTTTCCAAAATTCTCAGTATTTAATCGAAATCTGTAGTAGCCTTCCCTTATTAAATATCATGTATAGCCCTGAAACCTCAGATTTCTCTGGCTCTAGAATTTGACCTGTTTTGCAGGCTCAGGCTCAAGATACCAAGCTCAATCCAATGCTAAATTGGCCTTGCCCCTGCCATTAGGCTGCAGCAAGCTCCTACAAGCCTGCATCCTTTGTCAAGGCTGTCTGTGTCCACTGCTCTCCACAACTGCTTTTCTGTGTTTCCCTCCAAGGGGTGGTTGCAGGCTTGAGGCTCCCTAACCTGTGGTTACTCCTGGTCTCAGGTCTCCAGCATGCCTCAAGTCCTTACATTCTCTATCAGGCTTGTGATCAGCCACTGCCCTACACATTACATAGCATGGCAAAAGTGAGATCTCTCAGCTCCTGACTTGGGTCTCACAGAAATCACTGTATTCCCAACACTTGTAATTGAATTTGAGGCTCTGAGGTCTGTGGGCTTGCCCTCGGGGTAGGACATTCTGGCTTTCATCTGGTTACCTTTTTCCGAAGTGGCTTCAGTCTCCTTTTGTGTCAGAAAACTGAAGGGCTGAGGCCATGTTCTGAGTCTTTACATGACATGATATCACTTCTAAAATATTTCTCTTTCAAATAGTCATTATTTAAAGAATTAAACATGAAAATGTTAGAATAAACTCCCTTGCATTCCAGAAATTCAACTGTTGTAAGCTTTGTACGCAGGTGCTGATTTCTATATAATACTCTATGATCCTAAATATTTTTAAGATTATAATGAAAGAAAAAAGAACTCTAATATCCAAAATTAATATCCAATAATTTTTCTGGAACTTCTTTAGTATTAATGAGAAATCAGGCAGTTGGAATGGCTGTTCATAGTGAAACATTAATTGCATGCGTTGCTGGGGAGTTTGAACATTCATGGCTAAGGTGGCCCTAGACATGCCTAATATAGGCAGAATAATCAGAGAGTGAATGAAGAATGAAATGTTATACTTCTATCTGTAGCAGATGACAATATAAAGGAGGTTTGAAATTCAGGCTGATTATGCAATGGACTTTAAAGATTTCTTGATTGTGTCATAGCAAATAAACTATTTTGCACTTGGTAAAAGGATTATTTAATATGTTCATCACTCAGTATTGGCTTCATACCTTGCCATAGATCTGTATTTTTATTTTATTTTTATTCATTTTCAAGCAGAGAGAAGAGAGACAGAGAGAGAATGGACATGCTCCAGCCACTGCAAATGAACTCCAGATGCATGTGACACTTTGTGCATCTGGCTTTGCATAGGCACTGGAGAATCAAACTTAGGTCATTAGACTCTGCAGGCAAGCAGCTTCACTGAAGAGCCATCTCCCCAGCACTGTATATTTTATTTTAGATAAATGAGTAAGGACCCAAAACAAGAGTTGTCTAGCAGCATACAATGACTTCTTTAAAACACTCCTCTTTAACAAGTGATTTGATCTGAGTTACAGAATCTTCACTGAAATTGTAAAATTTAAGTTAAGAAGGACAGAAGAATCTCCTTTGTTGAGGTTACAATTGTGGTGGATGGAAATCAAACCTGGAATGTAAACCTGTTTTAATTGACTCAAATTTTAATCAATATCCTGTACTTAGATATTAGAAATTCTTAATTTTTAAAAATTTAATCTTGTCTTGAAAGATCATAAAGTCTGGCAACTCGAGGCATACAGTTGGCTAAAACTGAGATGGCTTATTTGCAGAGATGGCCTTGTGTATAACATATTTTATCTTTTTCTTGTTGGTCCTCCTACTAGAATATGAGTTTTCCGGAGTCCTCATACTAGGTTATATTATTGAAGACTCAACATTATGTGTATGTGTATGGACTGAAATATAAACAGAGCAGTGTGCTTAAGGCCAGGATTTTCCTGTTTCATCTTTTTGGTTTGGGTTGATATATGGTTCCTTCTTCCTCCAATCTTTGACAACTACTATTATACTCTCAATTGTTACAGTCAATTACTTTGGACCCTTCATTTGAGACCATGTAGAAATGAATGGTCTTTCTGTGCCGATCTTAGTTCATTAACATCAAGTCCTCTGGAATTACTTATTTTCTTAAAATTACATAGTTTCTTCATTTTAAGGCTGAAGACCATTCTGTTATTTTGGTGGGGGGGGTGTTTTAGATTTTTGTTTGTTTGTTTGTTTGCTTATTTGTTTGTTTGTTATTCAAAGGAGGGTCTTGCTCTATCTAGTCCAGGCTCACCTGGAATTCACTATGTAATCTTAGGGTGGCCAGGGCACTCAGGGCAATCCTCCTACCTCTGCCTCCCAAGTGCTGGAGCTAAAGGTCTGCATCACCACGCCTTGCTATTCTGGTTTTGTTGTTGTTGTCTGTTGTTGTTGTTGCCTATTTTTCTCTATCCATTCATCCAATGATGGGCTTTTAAGGTGGTTCTATATACTGGACGAGGTAAATAGGGCTGAAATAAACATGGAAATCCAGATGTTTCTTTGGCATCCTGATTTCTTTGTGGAGTAATGGGATTGCTGGGTTTTGTGGTAGCTTTTTTTTTTTTTAGGAAACTTCATACTTTTTCCATAATGGCTGCTTTATTTGAATTCTGACCAACAATGTATGAGTTCCACTTTCTTTGAATTTTCAGGAGCATCTGTAATTTTTAGTCTTTTATATACTAGACATGCGAACTGGTATCAGGTGACATTGCAATACAGTTTTTATTAGCTTCTCTGATAGTAAATGATATTAAGCATTTTATACATGTTGGTGTTTATTTCTTAACTCCTTTCTAACTTTCTCTCCTCTCTTTCTTTCTTTCTCTCTCTCTGTCTGTCTGTGAGAAATGTCTAAGGAAAGTGGAGGATATAAAAATAAGTAGTAAGGTAGCCCATGTTCATGGCTGAGAGAATTAATAGTGCTAATATCTTCATATCACCTATACTTTTAGATAGAATACTATAATCCATATTAAATTTTAAATATTGTTATTCACAAAAATTAGTGACAAGACCATTCCAAAATACATATGGAACCATACAATTTCCTAAATGTCCAAAATGATTGTGAACACAAGAAACATAATTAAGGATAGCAAACTACCTGACTTTAGAATAAGCTACAAAACGATGACAAAATAACATAATACTGACAGAAAAATAGACACAGAACAAAGCAACAGAAACAAAAGCTCAGACTAGACTACCTTTTGACAACCACAAAGAGTAAAATGAACAAAGAAGATTCTTTAAAAAATGATGCTGAGAAAACTGGATATTCAAATCTTAAAAAAATCCTCAATTATCTATCTCATACTGTAAACAAAAATCAATGCAGTTTAAAGTCTTTAATGTTATACCTGAAAGTATAAAACTACTTAAAATGTTATATGACAATGACTTTTTTTAGCTAAGATCTCAAAAGCTTAGGCAACAAAAGCAAAAATACCCCAATGAAATTATAGTAAACTTCAAAGAACCCCAGCAAAGGAAACAAGCAAGAGTATGTAGAAAACCTATAGGAGAAGAAAATGCTTTCAATGTATCCATTAGACAAGTGGTTAATTTATAACAAAAACAACTCATAGCAAAGAAACAATCTAAATTTAAGGCAGAAAAATTCACGTTGGACAGACATCTTTTAAGTCAGTTTGGAAGATGGCTTGAATATTTAGTTTGTGGCCCTCTTCCTTATTGCATGTAGAGTTGATCCCAAAGAAATCTATGCTCAGGGTTTCATTCATCTATTCTATCCTGAAGCAAAGCCTCTGAAACCTGGCCTGTTTCATGAATTCTAATCTCATATCTCCAACTGTCCTTCAATTTAGGCTGTTTTTTTTTTCAGAGCTTAATCTCTCATCCAGCCACATTGTGCTTTCCAGATGAATGCCCATTATTTTAAAATGTGACCGTCACCCTCTCTCCCACACACATAACCTTGGAGCCTCAGCAATTTTAGATTCCTTTTTCTCTCACCAGAAATTACAGTGACTTATCAAGTTTGTATTTTTCATTCTTCTGAATAATACCCCTATTTTTCCTCTTCTTCCACTACCCAAGGCCAAAAATTATCATCCTGACGATATGAAAGTGTTATCCTTGCCTCAAATCTCCTCAGTATAATTTATATATCATTAATATATATATGTATTTATAACACTAAAATGGCATTTTTCAAATATCTAACACTTATATGTCAAGTGTTCTCTCTTAGGAGTTTGGGGTGTAGCAGTAAATAAAACCAGAAGTTTTCACCTTTCCGGACTTTGTAGGTAATCAGTGATACAAGCAAATCACAAATATATACAAAGATCATAAATTACATGGAAAAAGTAACAGGATAGGGAATGATAGATTAGAGAGGTAACATTTTAAAAAATAATTGTACCTCTTTAAACATTTAAATTTGCATGTCACTAAAGGAAATGTCTTGCAGATTAACCTTTCCGAAAGTCATAACTTTTTGCTGTTTCTCTATGAAACACATGCAATAACCATTCATGTATAAAATCAGGTTGGAAATGCCAAAGCACATAGCTCAGAATTGTTTATCCTGGCCTTGGCAGGCGTCTAGCCGGACTAACTTCCCTGTCATTTTATGCCTAAAATCCACACTGATATGAAGCCCTTCTTCCATTCCCACTTCAGTGCAAAAGTCACACTCTTTTCGGGATTCTTTCCCATATGTTTGGGTACATGTCCTCAAAACTACACAGTGTAGGGCTATTGGGATAGCACAGAGGTTAAAGGTGATTACTTGCCATGCCCAATGCCTGGGTTTGATTTCCCAATACCCATGTAAAACCAGATGGACAAATTGGCACATACATCTTGAGTTCCTTTGCAGTGGGAGGAGGCCCTGGATCACCCATTCTCTCTCTGTCTCTGTTTCTCTCTCTGTCTTTGTCTCTGTCTCTCTCACTATTTTCCTTCTCTAAATAAATAAATAAAAAGCAAAATATATTTTAAAAACCTACACAGTGTAAATTGTTATCCATGATATACTGGAAAGAAAATATCAGAGAAATGCTTTATAGAAGTTCTCATTTTATTCTCTGCCAACTTTCATAACATTTGATTTTTAGGAGAAAATATGTATAAATTTTGAGTTCACAATTAATAAAAAACAAAGTTATAAAGCAAAACTATAATTAATATTACTATAGGAATATAAAATGTTACCTTAATGAAAAAATTATTGGACTTTATGACAAAAATATTTTTTCAGTGGAAACATAATCAATCAATTATTAACCAACATAATAATGAATCATGGTTTTGCCTCTAGAGTAATCCTATATGCAGAATTGATTTGTTTGCATGGCAGTTGGTTATTAGTTGCTCTGTGAAAGAATTTTAAGTAGAGTTACACAGAATCCGCTGTTCACCACAGTGATTATCCTAAAGAAATAGTCATATCCAACGTGTTATTAATTATCATAGCGTTCAGGCTAAGAAAGTTTCCCTGTCACCACCTGGGACCTTGAGATAATCATGTCCTGGGAAGCTGCTTCTAGGGAAACTTCTTACAAGTATCTCCTTATACAAAAATCTCCAGTCAGCTTTGCTTATTAAAATCCTAGACATTACTTTTGGTTATTTGAATTTAGCTCCATGGATTATCTTTGTCTAAAATCCAAACCTCACAGAATAAATGTATGCCCTAATATCTGTTTATGATTCTGTTATCTTTTATTCAGGTAGACCCTTCCTCCAGTGAACTGTACCACTCCTCACCTCACTCCATCCCACCTTGTCATAAAGGATACTATCTTTCAGTGACCCTTCAACAGCACAGCAATATGACAGCAAAATGCATCAGAGCTGTCTCTCTGCTTGGCCATTTCCTCTTGGATGGAGACGCAGCTTATCTGATTGAGAATCTGAAATTGAACTGTGACCAAATGTCACTACTGGGTGAGGTGATGGCTTCTGAAAATCTTATCCCTAAGTGTCCCTGGCTCTTGAAAATATTCCTCCTGGAGTAGTCTTTCCTCAAGCAGAACAAACTTTTCTCCTACTGATTTTTCTGTGTCCATTTGGTAACTATGTGGAGGGAATATATACCATTCTCTAGTTTCTCTGTGTCAGGTTCAAGAGATTAAATTCAAATGAGAAAAAGTATCTGCTTTAGTGCAACCTTGATTAGAGATCCTTTCATTCATCTATAACCTTATGTTCAACTTGTAAGAAAAGTGTCTAATGTATCTCTTCTTCAAAGTAATAGGGAATTTGAAATTAATGCACCCTAACATAACTTACTATTTTCCCTTAAAGACAAAAACAATTAAGAAATCGCTTGGTTTCTTTCCACCATCCAGTCTTATTTCACACATTCAATTAATCATGAACCTCTGTTATTTTGACACCAAAAATTCTTCTTCACAACCAATCAATTTCTCTCGATTTCCACTCCTTATTCTAAAACAAGTTGGTGATGATTGAAACAGCAGCTCAAACAACAGTCTAGTACCTGGCTAGGGCAGACTGAACTGAGCCCAGGCAGAGAAGGAATAATTGTGTAAGAATTTCAAAAAGAAACATCATGACTTAGAAATATAAGTATTAAAAATGATATATGGGGCTTAGTTTGAAATTTCAAGAGACCCAAATAGACAAGTCTTGGAAAAGAAGCGAAAAGACAAAGGTGGCATATTTCCTGCATTTAAACTTTATTTTAAAGCTATAGTTATCAAATCAATATGACATTTTCATAAAAACAATAATAGAACAGTGGTATATGATAGACATGCCAGAAATAAACTATCACATACAGAGAAAATGATTTTAAACAAGCATGAAAAGATGATGGGGAAAGGACAGCCTTTTCAGAAAAATGATGCTGGAAAATGTATATATGTACATGAAAATATGAAGTTTTCCCTTATTTTACAACATAAATAAAATTTAATAGAAAATAAACCAAAGATTTGAATGTAAGAGCTAAAACAATAAAATCCTTAGAAGAAAGCAATGGGGGAATCTTCATGAGATTGGATATAGCAATGACTTCTTTCTTATGATGCCAAAATAATCAGGGTTAACAGAGGGGAAAAAATAGATATATTTCATCACAGTTCACATTTTCTGTACATCAAAAGAAACTTCAGTGAAACTGTAACCTATAGAATAGAAGAAAATATTTTCAATCAAATATGACAAAGGATTAATATTCAGATAACATAAGAGAATGCTACAAAAAAATAATGAAAACAAACCTAAAAACTAAGCCGAGTATTTAAATAAGGATTTTCCCAAGTAAGATATATAAATCGCCCATAATCACATGCAGAGGTGTTCAATATCATTAATCCTTAAAGAAATGCAGATCAAAACCACAGTGAGTTATCACCTAACATCTGCCTGCCTCACCTGATTTCCTGTTAGAATATATTTACATGTTCTCTGGACCCGGTTCAATGAGTTCACCATATTTTAGACAAAGGCATCTTCTCTGATGAAGTATTTCATTACTTTCTGAATACAAACAAAACTCCTAGGCTACCTTATGTAATTGTTCAGCAAGTGTTTTTCATAATGATGGTAAATATATTTTAAATTTTGTAAGTCACACAGGGTTTGTTAAATTTATTCAGCACTATTATACAACAGAAAAGAAGCTATAAGCAATATGTAGGCAAATATACAGCTTTATTTGAATAAAACTTTAGATCCAAATATGAGGGATATGCCAGTTGTAACTTATGGGCTGTAGTTTGCCAACCCCTGTTTTCTGCATATCATAAATCTTCTATCTCTCCATTTCCTTCTACATAATGTCCCATGTTATGGCATTGAAGTAATGGCTCCTTAATGCTTTTCTACAAATTTATTCATTCTAACCTCCACTAGGGTCTTCATAAATGCTCTTCACTCTGCTAGTATGCTCTTGGTTCCTCTGTCCACCCAGGTATTTGACTTACTCTTTAATTCTTAACCCAATGCCTTCCTCAGGGAGGTTGTCCATGCTTTCCTCTACCCAGTAGAGTTTCTCAGGACACTATGAATCCTGCATTCACTGGAACTTCTCAACTAGACAACTAGTTGGGAAAAGTTCATTCTCACCATTTGCTACCATAAACTGAGATCCATGAGTGAAGAATTAGTTTTTTCTTTGTCTCAGTAATCTCTCCTTGAATGACAGGATAAATGAATGAATGCACAAGTGAATATTCCAATTTCTCAGCCACCAGCCTCCACAATCTTGTTGTGAATCATAACTCTTTTCCAAGTTTCTCTCTTCAAGACTTGTTCCTTGATCATTTTTCTTTCTTCATCTGACTAGACCATCCTTGCTTTGCGTACTTGCAGCAATTTCTGTTACTGTTAACTTACCTCTCTGTCCTTTGCATATGGTTGTCTTTTCTTGTGATCATTCTTCCTTTCCTTTGACCTTATCATTTAAATAATTGTGCAAATACATATGGCAAATATCTCTGGTAAATGATATCTGGGAATCTCTTTCATTGACTTGATATGAGGATGCTGCAAACTATGGGAAATTATAGTAGCATGTCCATAGTTGTTAAAACAGCACACAGAAGGCATTGTGGGATTGGAATTATATTTAGTAATGCGAAATAAATTCCAAAGAAGCACTGTTTTTGTTTTGAATCGGCTGCTGCTCTCTGGAAGTAAGGGTGATTTTATGATTGGACAACGTGATAGTTATCTAGACAGTAGGAAAGAACAGCTCAAAGCCAAAGCATAGTTAGTGAACAGGTATTTGGTCTTCTTGTGGTTTGGATAATGCTCGTGCTCATATGTTAGAACATGATTGCAGAGGTTTTGCTGTTTAGTGGCCCTGTCTACTTTTGTGTTTCCCTGGTTGTTTTCTGAAGGGGAGCGTGAAGGCCTCCCTGTGGACAGATGCCATGCCAGCTGCCAGAAGTCCCAGGGGACACCTAGCTGTCCTAAGTCTTCTTTCTCAGCGTTATCATCTCAGTGAAGAGTAGATGGCATTTAAAGGTTTTCATGTGAAGGTTATTTGTGCCTAATTCTGAGTCTGAGACCTAGTTTTCAGACAGACAGAGTTTGACCAGCATGTAACAGAATTTCCAGAAAAAAAAAACACTTTTGTTTCTCATTTTTCATTTAGTCTGAGTCCAAAGTCCCAGTAAGTTACAAAGTTATAGAGTTAGGTAAATACGATTCTTGACTTATTGAAAAATGCATGCCATGTATTGCCTTGTACATGTTATTTTAAATTCCCAGAAGAATTTTAAATCACAAGCTTTCAAAAATCTTTCCTAAATATATGACCTTTAAAACATCTTTTGGGTAATATTGCCACAATCTGTACATTTTGATGCAAAGGAAGCAAACAATTGGATTTTGCAAAGGAGAAAATCCTTTAGCATAATTATTGGATGGAGCTTTTGATGTTGGTGTGACATACAAGGACTAATGAGAAAAAGCCAAGGGTCAGCTGCAGGCTGAGGATTGGGATGAGCACAAACTGGCGCCTCCATGCAGTTGAAGTTTTATATTAACAGTAGATGATTCTGTGGTAACAGGAGGTGCACTTGTAAACAGAAGCAGGAGCACTGTCTTTCAAAAAAACCTCCTACACAATCAGTGAAGCACAAGCTGGAGAAGGTTCCAGTATTCTAAACAGTACCTCTTTCTGAATGACAGGTTTTCATTATCTCATGTGAAGCTACACAAAGGCAGTCCTTGATCACCAGGTCAAGTCTGAGACAAAGCAAAACACTAAGTAACTCTTTAGTCATCACCTTCTTGGCTGAAGCAATTTAAATTCAAGAACTACACGTTTATGAGCTCTTGTTTACAGCATTATTTTATAGCTTACTGAAGTAAAGTAAGTCACAGGGGTGTGAATATTAGCACTTGGATCATAACCTGGGAGAGAGAGAACATTGGGCATATGTTCCTAAGTGGGGGAACTCAGAAATATTGGGTCTACCTAACATGAAACATGATTTTTAATCCTTCCACTGACCATGGTATGGTCCTATGTCATTTCCCAAAGATAGAACACTGTTTCAGAGTTTTAGAACTTTCTTCCTGTTAACAAATATTAGGCTTACAAAAATTACAAAGAGAAGTTAGAATTTTCAGACTAACTACTCATTTTTCCTAACAAAGATGATCTCTTGACAAGTCCCTTCTCTCTATGGTAAGTCCTTCTACTCACAACTTTTCACTTCTTGGGGAAATTTTTCATAAATAATCTCTTTCTTAGCTTCACAGTGTTGGCATGAACTTCCAAACCAGACAGAGTTTATGAGAAGAACGGATTTATTTGAAATTTACATATCCAGGAGAAGTTCCATATTGGCGGAAGAAGCTTGCTCACTCACAGATCCAAGCAGGGAGTGATATCATCCAACAGCCAGAAGTATCACAAGCAAATACAAAACAAAACAAAAGCAAACTTCAGGGAACTGCAGCATGCAGCGGGGAGCCAGGCAGATCTCAGACATCTCTGCCTAACTTGGCTTAGAAATCAGATCTACCTATAGTAA
The DNA here is from genome assembly GCA_004024765.1 of Zapus hudsonius. NCBI lineage: Eukaryota > Metazoa > Chordata > Mammalia > Rodentia > Dipodidae > Zapus > Zapus hudsonius. The sequence goes on along the minus strand of PVHP010020906.1, from coordinate 7,652 downwards.
CACCTTAGGGCTGAACACCTTTTCCAGCCAGACAGCTGGGAATCCAAGTAGTAATAAAACACCTGAATCTATTGGGGGACATACACTCGAACTACCATAGGTCCAGAGGTCTAGTGACATGAGAAGATTTAGTTTCTGAGATTATTGCAAAGGTGAGCATAGTTACTAATAATGATAACTGTGTAATTTAAAAATTGCTTAAAATATGTTTTCAGTACAAAATGTGAGGCATTATGATAGTTTTCTAGATAGAGTCATTCTATTAGGCATCCAGGAATCAAAATGCCACAGTATATTTCATAGATACAAATTATATATATATATATATATATATATATATATATATATATACTGAGAAGAGAGAGAATAGGAAGCTTCTTGAGGACTTTGAGGCTGTTTCCATATCTGCAAATCTGTCACCAGACTTAGTGACCAAGACCAACAAAGAGTGAGGGGAAGAGAAGTTTCTTTGACAGATCACTATGGTTTCTCCTCTCTGGATCTCTGACAGGGAGGACCTAGCAACCAAGATCGTTTATAATTCCCCAACCCTAGCATGATTTAAAACAAATTCTAAAATCAGAAAATTCTATATTAGATCAAATTAAGATTTTTAAGACAGGAAATCTGATATAAATTTCAAAATTGATGACACTTTGATGTGTGGGTTCAATAACAGTGATAATTAAAAAATACAATATAAAAAATCATTTTCGCATCTGTATTAGTCAGGGTTCTCTAGCAGAAACAGAATTGATACAATGGATTGTAGTAAAAGGGAATTTATTAGGCTAGCTTACAAGAGTCCAACAATAGCAGTCTGCAGGTCCACAGGTGAAGGATCCAGTAACTGTTCAGTCCACATGGCTGGAGGCCTCAGCAGTCCCAATACATCCCTGAAAGCCTGATGGCTCCCTGGGGAGCGGCTGCTCTTCAGTCCACAGTGTGAGGCCAAGGAAACTGGGTTCCAATATCCAAGAAGGGTAGGAGAGCAGGATGTGAGTACAAGTCATGAACAAGCACCAGGGGGAGGGGAGAGGAAGGAGGAAGATTCTCCCCCCCCTCAAGCTTCCTTATATTTAGTCCCCTTCTGGAAGGCCCACCCACTGGGGGGAAGGGCACACTCTGGAGAAGGGAACTGTTCCCTTCTCCAAAATCCCAAAAGGATTCTGTCAATACTTTCTGTAGGCGAGCTCAGAGACCTGCCCAAGATTACTGTGGATTATTACATAAATCAAGTTGACAAATAAATTTAACCATCACAGCATCTGTAAACCCAGTTATAGAACCAGAGTTCTTAGTAACAAAGCTGGACAAAGGAAGGAAGGAGCAACATAAACCATGTCAAAAGTGAAAAAGAATTTAAGCCATTTAAGAAGAGAATAAGGTAGGTAGATAACATTTTAGAATATTGGAAAGTAATCTTTGTTTAAAAATAACTTGCTCTTGGCTGGAGAAATTGCTCAGTCGTTAAGGCACTTGCCTCCAGTGCCTAAGGCCCCCCCTTCAATTCCCCAGGACCCACATAAGCCAGACCCATAAAGTGGTGGCCCGGGTGCTTGCTCGCTCTCTCTCTCTCTCTCTCTCTCTCTCTCTCTCTCTCTCTCTCTCTCTCTCTCTCTTTCCCTCTCTCTCATCTCTCTGCTTGAAAATGAATAAATAAAATATTAAAAAAATAACTTGCTCTTGGGTCTGAATTCAGCTGAACTGAGACAGAAAACATCAACACTTCCTGAATTTAGGAACTAGTGCAGGAGCCCTTGGTAAGCCTTGGCATGGTTGGACACATGTTAGAGAAACAAATAAAAAAGTTCTCCATTCTTTTATGTTTCTTTTTTAAAAAAAATGATTTATTTTTTAAGCAGGGAGAAAGAGAGAGAGAGAGAGAGAGATAATGGGTACACTAGGGCCTCCAGCTGCCTCAAATGAACTCCAGATGCATGCAACACTTTATGCATCTGGCTTTACATGGCTACTGAGGAAATGAACCCAGGATGTTAGACTGTGCAGGCAAGTGCCTTAACTGCTGAGTCATCTCTCCAGCCCTTAAGTTTGTTTTAAAGGACTTGCCTTAGGAGGACCAGTTTGCTGTCTTGACTAGGTGGTCAGATCCTTGATATTTCCTACAAGCTATTTTTGGGGCATTCATGAATATTTTCACTTCACTGTACTTTATTTTACTTCAGTAATCAAAAGATTTCCTGAGTTTAGAAACAGAGATAACTTTAACCTGCCTGGTGTCTAAAATTATTAGCAAAGACAATGTATTATATAGCTCAAGGCTGGTGATGCAGTGTCCAGGGTCCTCAGCCGTGCCTGCCACAGAAGTGTTTGGGTAAACATCAGTACTAATTTATCTTTTTAAATGATATAAGAATTTACAAGATAAAAAAACACAAAACAAAGCATTATCCTATTAAATTAAAATGGATATGCTTTCAAATTGAGCAACTCAATTGATTAATAAAGTACTGACTTGATATTAAGAATGAACTTAGAATTAAAATAAATTAAAAATGGTTCACAAACAAGTATGTTTTCTAGGAACAACTTTTTAACACTTTAATTGTCAACAATTGCTAGATAGGATTCTATTACACATAAAAGGTTATTATAATCAGTGGCAAAGGCATATTTTCTTTAAAGAAAAAAATTCTAGGAAGGGAACACAATACCACAGCTTTATAGCGAACTTGAACCAAATCAACATTAAAGTCCTGGCTTTGCCTGGCTTTCCTCAAAGGAAACAGTGTTGATACAAACTTGTTTTACAGCAAGGAAACAAACATCCTGAAACATCAAATGTCTCTTATAAATCATCATGAATAAAAAACTAGAAGTTAACCAGGAATACTAATACTGAATTTCCCTTTTGAAAAATGTATAATTTTAACTTGATGTCTAAAAAAGAAACCAGACCCCTACACTCAAGAGGTATAAACTTTCATCAAAACATAAAGAAATAATAAAAAAAACAAGAGGTCACAGAAAATGAACAAAACCAAGCAGATTGTATTCCTTGAAGAACTGGGATGCTCAGAACACACCCTTTACACCAGGTCTGAAGCTATTGAAACTTCAGTAGTTTTAAGGAAAATACAGCACTAATATTTATACCCCATGGTGTATGGTTTAAATTCTGCTCACTCCTGGTGTCTCTCGTCTTAAGGGCATACTAGTACTACTGGATTAGGGTTTCACCCACTGGTTTCAGTTAACCTTAACTGTTTTCCTAAAGGTTCTGTCTGTAAATATAGTCACACTGGGAGTGAAAGATTTAATCCATTAGCTTTGGGGGACATAATTCAATACACATCTTGAAAAAAGAAAAGAAACTAAAGTTATTTTCTCCCCTCCTCCTATTCTTTCTCTCTCTTTCTCTCTCCTTCCTTTTACACACACACACACACACACACACACACACACACACACACACACACACACACACACACACACAACTTTATAGCACAGGCTGCCCTGAAAGTCACTACGTAGAACAAAGTGACCTCATAGGTATGTCAATCCTGTTTATAAACCACCGCATCCAGTTAAATTCTTAATGAATCTTGGGTCAATTGTTTGGATGATTTAAAGCAATCCAGGTTTTATTATGCTGCCTTTTAGGATGAAGAATAGCATATATGCCTGTATATGTTATTTGAGGATCATTTTAGTCAGCAGAGGATGGATATCTAATATTATCAGTGCCTTTAGAAATTATTATGATTGTTCATATGTTTTTAAATATCCTGCTATTGGAGCATTCTTACATTCTTTATCTTCTCATAATCCTTACGTTTTATATGTTCATTAGAGGGAACCATTTTTGATACATTGAGATTTTTGAGGCTTAGTTACCAATACTTTTCCACTGCATGTATTACTTTGCCTCCCAGTTAAGTGACTCTGATGGTGGGCTTCTGCCCTGTGAATAAGGACATGGGCCCCCCATTTCTGCATAGTGAGGAGATACTCCCACTTCCCAGGATGGAGCAGAATACATCTTATCTCCCTGACTATATCTGACTTGGGAAGCAGAGAGAGGAAGTGCAAGTGTTTGCATTGCAAGAGAAAGGCAGAATGTCAGTGCAGAGCATCTCCTCCCTGCTGAGGACTGTTGTGTCTCCTTACAAGCTCCTCTGGAAATAGCTGCTGCTGACTCACTTGCTTTGGGAGCATGTTCCTTCCTTGTGCCCAAAATTGTTATGGCACTTGGTTGTGAGATCTTAGATTAGCCATGTTGCTTAGCAACACAATAACATCCTAGACTTTTCATTTTGATTTACCTAAGTTCAAATTTCAAACATTCAAAAGAGGACAGATGGTCTTAAGATTTAGCATATCATATTACATCTGTAAAGAAAGAATATATTCAATCCAAATTTATCCTCCTAGAACAAAAATTCTTAGGTTGTGTTTTGCTAAACAATTCCATTTATAACTATTTTAAATAGTTTTTCCATTTCTTTCAGTCTTCATTCAAGCTTTTCTTGTCACTACCCACATCCCCAATAATCTTTTTCTACAGACATTTAATTATAATTTGTGCTCCAGAAAAGAATGTACAATAACTCAAGTAATTCCCATATCATGACATCAAAATATGGTAAGAGAACGAAAGAGGAATGGAAGAGGATTTACATCATAACTATCATTCAGAAAATTGCTTCATTTATATGGCAAATGCTGCTTTACAAAGGACACATATCAAGAATAAATATCTCTAAGAGCAAGATGAAAACATAATATAATAAGATAAAATATAAATGTATTTCTTCCCAAATGTAGTCAATCAACAAGTGTTTGTAAAGAGTTTCCAATGGAATTAACTATTGCAATATCATTGTTACTTAAGACACATTGTAATAACTATGGAGCACAATCCTATGTGAACATTAAGTTATTGGTTGTTAAAGAACAAGCACTGATTTTAATAGTACATAAGATTATTAAATATAAAAATTGGTAACAAAAATTTCACATAAAATACGATGTAATTATGTTGAAAATATGAAGTGGTATGTGTTTGTATGTAATTTGAAGAGGTGTGTGTGTGTGCATTTGTGTGCAATACAAAGAGATGTGTGATCATTTGTATGTAATGAGCCACAAGAAGCAATATGCCTCAATAAAAATGGTAAAATTGTCTGTGATTTTTATTTTTAATTTCCCATATTTAATACATGCCATATTGTAACATGAAAAATAAGGTTTTTCTGGAATCTTTTACAAATGTTAGGTTGGACAATGATGCATAGGGTTCATGCCTCAGTAATTGCCTAGCTTCCACAATGCCATCACCCAGTAACCCAAAGAAAGTCTGGTAATGCTTAGTTCACCACTCTGGAAATAATCTTTTTCTTTCGGGAACTACATTGCACCCATCATGGCTCTAAAGGGAGCCCGGGAGGAGGACGGAGCAGCTTCAAGGTATTTGCTTCATGTTCCAGAAGCTTCATCAGCCCTGGCCCATCATCCGTGTTCCCAGAGCAGGGCAGAAAGCGGGATGGTCCTTCCTTCAGACACTGATTCTAGGCGCCTTTTCCATTCACCGAGTGTCTCCAAATCGCCCAAATCTGAACAGGGACCAGAGGAAGGGAGGGCTGGGGAGCAAGCCCACCTGCACATCTAAAGAGAAGAAGACACAGGGCTACCCCACAATGCAGACTTCTGGAGCTTGGGAGCAAATCCACGTTCTCCTTGCAAAGGTGCCTTTCCTGTGGGCTCCTTACAGAGATGGGGCACCTGCACCTCATCCCGAGGACGCTGCTCACGCTGGGGTGTGATGATGCTGGCAGTGAATCACCAGGTCAGTGTGCTCAGGACGTAGCAAAGCTTTCCTTTGTCCTTCAGGTTCCTTATTCAACAACCACTCCTGTTCCATTGCCTTTTATTGCTCAATCCAGGCTAGTCCTTTTATGACTGAGAAAAATAGCCTCAAATTTAATGTTAGATGTGTAGGTCTCAAGGAAAGCAGACATTCATAGGCACCTAATTTTCATTCAGCTGGAAGTTAAAGCTCATTTGGCATTAGCCCCACATTTGTATGGGGTTTTGAAGGGACTGAAGCAATTATTTTTTTTTGTTTCTTTTGGGGTCTGTTTTTGTGTATTTGTGTTTAATATGTAGTGTGTGTGTGTGTGTGTGTGTGTGTGTGTGTGTGTGTGTATGTGGAGGTCAGGACAGCAATTGAGTATTGGATCTCATCTTGTGCCTTGTTGAGATAAGAGATCTCTCTTGTTTTATGCCCCCTGGGAATACTGAACTATTTGGCCTGCAAATCTCCGGTTGCTGTCAACATGTTGGGATTACAGGTTCCTGCACTACTTGTATCTGGCTTTACCTGTGTTGTGGGTAACTGAATTCCAATGATGAGGCTTGTGTAATAAGCACTTTTAACCAATGAACCATAGTAGATTTCAGTAGTTTCTAAACAGTAGGAAAAACAAGAAAACATCACCTGGTTTCTCTGAGCCATACTCATACTTCCAATATTAAAAGCAAATAGAAAGGAAACACTGCCATGAAAGGTGGGTCATGAGAGAGTAAGACACTTCACAAGCAAACATTCTGATAGGTCCATTACTAAGGCATTCAGTCTACTGAGGACAAGTGGAACACAAGAAACAGAGTTTCATGACTAGTTTCAGAGAAGAGTCAAAGACCTATGCATGCTTTCTCTCTTGCTTGTTACTTGCATTTATAATCTCTTGAAACCAACTATTAATAAGTAGATGCAAGGAAAAATACATTTTATCTTAACATTTGTAGATTTTTTGGTTTTCAGTATTTCCTGAAAATACAGTTAAGACATCATTCACCTATACAGCACACTGTTAAGGTGCTGAAGTAACCTAGAGAAGAATAAAGATATTCAAGAGGATCTACACAGGGAATATGCAGATGATAGGCCATCTTATATAAGGGACTTGATGATTCACAGATATTATTATCCATAGAGGACTCTGGAAACCGCCTTCTGCTGAGACCAAAGGATTACTTTATTTGTATTAATACACATTGGCTTATTTATTTCTATCTCTTCACTTTTCTTCCTAATATTTCACATAATATTTACTTGATGGTGACTCTTTTATAATTTAGAGTTGTTATTATCAATATTCAGCTGACACATAAGCAGAATATGAGGACCTATCCACATCATCTATAAAGTATGTCTTGGCTCGTTTTGGACATGGATGCAGATTTGGAACATTGTGTCTCCAAAGAAAGGCGACAACAAAGGACAGAGGTGTTGCTTTTGTTTTATGCAAGTTCAAAAACATATAGAATAATCAAAGCAGTGTCCTATACCACTTTATGAAATTGATTTTTGGTTTTAATTTCAACCTCAAATTCTTTGTCCTTGAGACCTGGATATTTCCACGTTGCCAGATGGTGTCTCTCTGGGTTTCTTTCAAGAGTCACCAGAGAAAGCATGGAAGTTAACAGGAGGGGGGCAGAGCAGCCCAGAGGTTGGTTCCTTCCCAGCCCCTTGGCTCTGCTGCTCCTTCTCTGTGAGCCACAGCCCTTAGAACAGAATCACAGCCTCGGCCACACAGGCCTCACTCTGCAGGTTAGGGTTTCATTTTCACCACCTTAGTCATTCTCCATCCTGAATGCTCCCATCCAAGTACTAACTAGGCCCTACC